>CAUYQU010027174.1:0-23464 GCA_963574635.1 Cheracebus regulus | reverse complement strand
CTTTCTTTTGCAGTTTCTTTCTCCTTTTCTCTCTTTTTCTAAAATCTCTTCCTCTTTCTTTCTCTTTCATTTTTTCTTTCTTTTGCAGTTTCTTTCTTTCTCCTTTTCTCTCTTTTTCTAAAATCTCTTCCTCTTTCTTTCTAAAAAAAAAAAAAAAAGAGTGAGTAGGGAATGATTTAAAACAAAGTGAAGTTACGGTTACTAGAATGGAACATGCAAATTTTGTAGCAGTAGAGGTAGAGCCACACCCTTGCCTCTGGGGAAGGAAAACCTTAACCTCAGTTTGGTCCTGGCCTCTGTCAGTAAGATTGATCAGTAGGTACAGAGGAAAAAAAGACATTAATGAGCTTTTTCTTTCAAAATCACCCTGGGGCTGGGTGCACTGTAATCCTAGCACTTTGAGAGGCTGAGGTAGGCAGATCGAGGCCGAGGCAGGCAGATTGCTAGAGCTCATGAGTTACAGACTAGCCTGTACAATATAGTGAAACCCTGTTTCTAAAAAAAAAAAAAATTAGCTGGGCATGTTGGCATGAGCCTGTAGTACCAGCTACTTGTGGGGCTGATGAGTAGGAGGATTGCTTGAATCTGGGAGGTGAAGGTCACCTGGGCAACAGAGTAGAACCCTGTCTCAAAAACAAAACAAAACAAACAAGCAAAAACGACCATCCTGGAGGCTTCCTCAGAAAGGAAAATATCCTAGTTTGGCTCTTCCTATAACCATTGCAAGCATTTTAACTAACTTCTGAGTCTGCCATTCTCTACCAGATAGTTCTGACTGTAATACAGTGACTATTTCCCTTAATTTTACTGATAAATCTCAGAAACAACAGGGGAAGGTCCCAGCTGCTACACTTTACAGGGAAAACACCTGATAGCATCCCTGAATCTCTTTACCACTCCCATTCCCATAGTCAATACGCAGTCATTCCACGGTAGGACAAATGCTACCCAGATGGTACCTTGGACAAACAGGGGCAAGTTGGACTCCCTTAGGAAGTTCTCCCCCAAACAAGGATTAGACTCAATTACTCTAAATAAGAGTGAAGCCCTAAGCTGGCTCGGAGGCCACACTGGAAGCACTGTTCACCTGTCCCTGACTATGTATTTCCCACTAGGCAGGCTCCAGTGATTACAAATAACAATTACTTCCCCAGGACTGTACTTCTTGTGCAGAAGTCAGAAATGGACTTGCTTCCCTCTTTAAAACACTGTTTTGTACCTTAAAGGTGTTCATAAAAGACCTGAAAGTGTTTAAAGAAAAACCACCTATATATCATGTATTCCTCAGATGACTGTGAAAATCTCTCCAAAATGAGGTTACTTTTAGTTACTCAAGAAAAATCCTCAGAGGAATAACTGACTTGTTATTTATGTGCACCCTCAGGACAGTTTATCCTACAGTGGGAATTCTTCCACAAGAAAAGTGAATACAGAATGTTTTTCCGACTTTACCTGAACTGATCAATGATACCACTTTAGCGCCAAAAGGCATTTATGTCAGTCTCAATTCACTTTCTAGGGTTGTTACAGATGACAGAATCATCCTAGACTTTTCTCCTTGCAGACCAAGGTAAAAATCTGTTCATCATGAATAAATCCTACTGCATCTGGATTAATGCCTCAAGCCAAATAATTTAGAGAGAAAACCACTTGACTTTCTATAGTAGATACTGATGGTTTATGGGATTTGTAGAGTTAGTTGGGTCTGATACCCTGGGGGCATGACTGAGATCAGTATCGCAGGACGGCCTCATCCTATTGTTTAAAGTTCTGATGGTAGTAGCCTTAATGAAATGCTACCTGAGACTACTTGAACAGATTTGGTCCTGGCCTCTGTCAGTAAGATTGATCAGAGTGGCTGGTGGAGTGGCATACTCATGGGAAAATTAACTAGAAGCCAAGGCAATATAGAAATATGGGGTGGGTATTAGTTGGAGACAATATTCCATAGGTCCATTTTGTTTCTGCATGTTTTTGAGCAGAGGCACTGACTTCCTCTCTTTCAGATTATAATTTTGAGATATTTGTATATGTTTGCACAGCAAACAGCCTTGGAAGATATAGATGGTGTCTCCCTATAGGGCAAAGGGTAGGTAGTCTTACTCCCTATTATAAAAGATTCAAATTCCCTAAGCTCAGGCTCCTCTCCAATAACACCAGCCTACTGAATACAGATGTCACTTGGCCTTCTTTGTGTTGCCTGTGGGAAGTGGAGTTTAGGAAACTAGAGCAACTGTCAGGAGATTCTAGCTACTGCTATTGCCATGAGTAATTAAGTGTTTGATCCTAACTCAGGAGTCTCATGTCTTCTGTCAGTATCCATGAAGCAAACTTGTAAAATTACAAGTCAGATAAAACTTCAGACATTTCACAGTTCTTAACAGCTACCCTGTGGCAACTGGGGAGATTCATTATCAAATACTGTGGCTCTCTTTAGTTCTGTCATTGATCTCCCTGATGCTTCCAAAGGTAGAACCATTCATTTTGTAGTTGAAGAACCAAAATACGAAATCATTATTTTCAAACTAATAATATTTTAAGTTCCAGAAAGGATCAACATCAGGCCATAGACCAATGTAACGAAATGGCAAATGCAGCAATATTTGGAAACATATCCAAACTGTTAAACTATTCTATGCTATCACAATATATTCCGGCTATTGCAGCCATCCCTTCCTTTTTGGGCACTTTTTAAATTTATGCAGATAATTAGCAGAATGAACTTGAAAAGATGTAGGGTGAATATCATGAAACTAGAGTTGAAGAGCCAGTTTTGCCAATTACTGGTTGTGGAGCCTTGGACAGATTACCTCCCACGCTTTGCATCTCAGCTTATTCATCTTTAAGATGTGTATTAAGGTGGGAAAAAAAGGAACTCATTTTGGTAGATAATTTTAAAGTTTTTCCCCCTAGTTCTTATTTTCAATGAATAGTAGGAAGAATTTATAGCCAAGTGGGGAATTATAAAGTTTCTTTTCCTCCCTATGTTTGATTTAGTGGGCGGTTCAGACCAGGAATAAAGATTTCTACAACTGTCTACTTGTCTTCGCACATGTAAGCAAGATCTGTTTTAACCTTCTTTGAATTAGGGTTCACATTCCAAGGAGGTAACTCCTGTGAAATGAAATGTAAGAGAGGAACATTCCTTGCACAGAAGGTCTTTTTATTTGCTGCTCTCACCACACACATCCATCTTTCCTGTGGCCAGCATATTACACAGACAGGAAACTTAGTTGATTTCCTATTCAATACACGACAAACTTTGCCAGGGTCATGCTGCCCTTGCCAGGGCTAGCCACAGAGGGAACACACCCATTCACTTGGACTATCATAGGATTTTTTTCTGAGCACGGTGCAGTAGCTATGAAATAATGAAATTATTAGTCAAATTTGTTCATTCATTTGTCTATTTGAGTAAAGTTTTTAGGACCTACCACAGCCAGCCAATAGGAATACTAATAGTATTGATAAGACCTTATGCCTACCCACAGGGATCTTGCAATCACCTGGAGGAAGCGTATCTGCCAACAGAAAATTATAATACAGTCTATATAGGCTAAAATTATAAAGGTAGAGGCATGACAAGCTCTTCTATGAAAGTCTTAAAATGCTTCTCAGAGGAGGAAATCCTTGAGCTGAGATTTAGAGGGTTCATCAGTAAAACGAAGTAGACAAAGAATGAGAGTATTCAAACAAAAGAAAGAGCATACAAAAGCAAGAGAGATGAACTAAGAAGATCAGATACTTCAATAAGGCTGGAACATAGATTACTTGTAACCTTCAAGGAAGTAAAGATAGGCAGGTAGCAACATTCTGAGACAAGTGGTTTGGAGGTTTAAGACTTGAGGCTTTTGAACCTGCTTATATGCTGAGTAGAAGAAGCCAGTGGAGAGGCTGAAGGTAGAGCAAAGAAGATCACTACTGTATAAAGTTCATAGGAAAATTAGGAGAAAATGATTTCTTGATCAGAAGTTGAGTAGAAAGGCTAGTCTGAGACTGAAAATGGGTACCTTCTTTATGTTAGAAATATATACAAAAAGAAAATGGATGCAAATGTAAGAAAGTTTAAAAGAGAAGTGAGGAAAGCCAAGAATTTGGGTTTTCTGGCACTAGAAAGTGAAAAAGAGATAAAGTTCCTGCAATCTCTGTGGTCAGCAATTCATATCTTAATTCATTCAGTGCTTCCTTCCTTCATTCATTCAAAAATATTTCCTGAGCACAAGAATATAATGATGAACTAGACACTGATTCTCCTTTCAAAGAGTTTACAATCTAGTTCAGATAAAGGGGTATAAACCTCGGTAGGCAATGGGTACTTAATATGTGTCTATAGAAAGAATAAATGAATTAAACACTGCCCGTTGAAACAGACAAAGATGAAGTATAATTAAAATAGAAAGGAAAATGCATGCTTTTTAGGTCTGTATGGGTTTTGAAGAATGGGTAGATCTGAATATACAGAGAGGGATGTGGATAGGGAAGATTACTCTGTACAAAAGCAATACATCAGCAAAATCCTGGAGGTGGGGAGGGATAGGAGATAAGATTTGGAAGAACAAATGTCTTCTGAGGAATATTCAACAAAATAAATTGTCAACATTAACAAAAGTCTTTCTTTAAGTTTCCTTTGGCTCTCTACATCAATATTAGTGGTATTTATTGTTTTGGGTGGGAGACAAAACACTTTAAAGAGAAGCCAGCAATAAAGTCGACATGTGAGAAATAGGAGAAAGACAATGCCTTGAATCTACCAGACCCCAGAGGAGGGAGAGAGCACATTCTAAATTGTCTTATATCCCAGTAGAGCTGGGAGTGGTTGTGAATGAATTGTTAGACACAGAAATTCCTATCGGCTGAAACAAAGAAGACTCAGGGTTATCTGCAAAGACCTGGTAACCAAGGAGCAAAAAGAATATGTACATTTTTTGTGTATATAACTTTAAAAGAGTGTCTTGTGTTTTTATTTGTGAGATCTGGCAATCCATACATGAATAAGACACTTCTTTCTGGGTGCAAGGACAATACAAAACCCTCCTTCCACCCTAACCTCAAAGTCTGTATCATCTTGGAGAAAATGGGAAAAGAAGTGAGAGAAACAAAGAAGACTTGAATTCAAGTGAATTTAATTCCAATTAAGCCTAAGAAAATCCAGAAGGTACTAAGTTTATTTTGATTGGCAAGATATCATTTTCTGACTTCAGTGGAAATTCACTTATAGAAAAATAAAATTTCGGGTTTTTGGCTTCTAAGTTTATGACTGAAATTCAGATACTATTACGAGTAAATACAGTCTGACTTTAAGTGGAAGATCCTAGTTTCTAAATACATTTTCTACAACCAATAACCAGAGCATCTTAGAGAAATTATTGATTCAAGATCCAGGTAGGGAAGATACAAGGTACCTCTGGGATATACTGCTGTTTCAGAAAGCAAGGAAGTTTTTAAGGATTGATGAGGTTTGTGAAAAGGACACTGAAACCTTATTGAAGGGGTTCCCACTATCCAAGCTGTAAAAATTAAAGCATCAAAAAGAATCATGACTGAAGTAGACTGAAAGGGTTTCTCTTTCTTTCTCTCTCTCTCTCTCTCCCTCTCTCTCTCTCTCTATATATATATATCTCCATGAGTTGATAATGATATTAAAAAAGAGAAAACAAGAAAAAAGTACTTTGTCATCATTCATGGTAGCTGTGAAGCCACTTCCTTACTTTAAAAAGTGGTAATTAAAAGAAATAAGACTTTATCTTACCTGTCTAATAAGTATTCATAGCAACCAGATGGCCTGAGTTAAACAGGAAAGCCTCACTTTATAGAGGAATCATAATTAATTATGTGCAAAGAATGACAAGACTGGACATTAGCTATTCTTCAATGCTTGATTAAATGATCGACTCAGGGAAGAATTATAAATTGCTATTGAAATCATTAGGTGAACTGTTCAAGAAAAACAAGACATTTGTATGGTAGCAAAGTAGCATAGTCAGATTACTTTTTGGTCACAAAGAGGAAAAAATATAATTTTATCATAGAGGAATCGGAGGGTTGTCACTACATCCCAGTGGCCAAACCCTAAATAACTGATAGTATCAATATACTTTCTACTGTTATATGAAGTATATAATACCATTTACCATGCAATTTTGCTATCTCATCTAATTAAACCTTTAGTCTAATTTCTAGATTACAGAAGATATAGGGGTTAGATTAGCACTACCCAAAAGAAATATGTGTGCCATATATATTTTTAAAATTTTTCTAGTATTCATATTTAAAAAGTAAAATGAAATAGCAAAATTAATCTCAGTAATTAAAACATTTTATTTAACCCAATATATCTAAAAGTCTGTATCAATATGCGATATAAACACTATTAATGAGATACTTTATACTCTTTTTATTTGCAGTATGTCTTCTAAATTTGATGTGGACTTTGTGCTCACAGCACACCACAGTTCAGACTAACTTCATTTCAAGTGTTCAAACGTTACTGGCTACCATATTGGACAGCACAGGGCTACAGGAACAAGCCAAATATATCATGATGGTTAGTGTCAACTCAACTAGGTGATAGCACTTCTTTATTCAACCAAACTCCAATGTAGGTGTGCTGTGGAAGTATTTTGTAAATATGGTTAACATTTACAGTCACTCAACTTTAAGAAAAGGAGATTATCCTTGATAATGTGGTAGGCCTTATCCAATGAACAGAAAGAACTTAAGAGCAAAACTGAGATTTTCTTGAGGAAGAAGAAATTCTGCCTCAAAACTATAGCATAGTCCTCTACCTGAAGGTTTCCAGTTGGCTGGCCTCCCAACAAATTTCAGACTTGCCAGCCCCCACAATCTTATAAATTAATTCCTTAAAATTCATGATGATATGTGTGTGTGTGTGTGTGTGTATGTGTGTTTGTATGTATAAATTATATAAGACACATAGATATATATTCTACATATGGGTCATAGATTATATATAATTAATCTATATCAGATTATGTAGATTATATACAAATATCTATATAAGACACATAGATATAATGTATAAGATTATATATTATATAATCTATATGACCCATATTTAGAATTCATAGTGGTACAAATGTAATCTATAAAGACCACATATATAGCAATAGATATATATGTGTATCTATTTGATGTATATACAAATGAGCTATAAAGGACATATTGAAGACAACTGGAAAATTTTGAACAGGGATTTAATTAGACAATTAAGAAAGTATTGTCAATGTTGGTAAATGGGATAATATAAATGTTTCAATCAGAGAAAATATCTAACATTTAAAAAAAATACCTACTGAAGTATTTCAGAATGGGGTATCATGACATTTCTAGATTGTACTCTGTTGACAAAAATATACATGAAATCATAATCCTGTAGTACAATGAACAAAACAGACTTCATCTTTATTGTTACAAACTACATTGTCTCTAGCATAGCAAATCATAGTTATCAAAGTTTTAGCCTGGTATTTAATAAAATTTTACTGCAGGATAAATTGGTTTAAAAAATTAAACAAGAACCTAGGCTGTGATGTGGCTGTTTCTCACCAGCTGGGGTACACAAGGCATTCTCTTTCCAAAGCATGAAGGGCAATGACCAGAGTCATAAGTGGTGATGTGGATGATTCAATATGTAAGTTTTTCCGATTCAGCCCGTCTCTACATCACATCCAAGGACAGCATGCCATAGAATGCTGACTCTTTGAAATCAGCTATAAAATGGATATTTTGGCTTTCTGTATTGTTGCTTAAGAGTGCAGATGTCCTGGTCAAGTTACAGTATGTTCTTACCAAAATTATTCCATACAACTAAAATGACAAGATATTTTTCTTTCCCTTCCTGTCATTAAATTGTAATGAAGTATTGGTGACCTTTCTGTTATGGTTACCATTATTGCTATGGGGATAGTACTATACATTTCAAAAGAAGAAAAACCACAATAGTTCAATTCCTAATATTATTTAAGGCCTTTTGTCAGAAGTAGAAGCAAAAGTTGTTTTATTAATATAAGGTCTTAATAAATACTTATGTACCTACAATGATTTTAGCACTGGATAAAATATTATGTGCACAATTTATTAATTTGCATAGTATATTTTACAAAGCACTTTCACATGTATTTATCCTATCTGAATCTCATTAGACTCTGTAGAACTGATAGGTTAGTTACTATCAACTCCATTTACAGAGTAGGAACATGGCAGACGCTTGGAAGGCACCTGACATTCATTCCTCCATCCCATCAATGTATCCACGTTGCTAACAAAATCCTGATCATGTTTGAGAGAGAAATGTGTTTTTCCTCAATTTAGTATTTGTTTTCACAAACACTAAATCATTATTTAGTGGTTTAGTAATAATGACATAAGTATATATCATTACTATTTATATGTATGTGTCTTGTATAATTTACACACACACACACACACACACACACACACACACACACACAAACATCATAGCCCTGCTGTTAGGGTTATATAACACAGTTCAGGCATGACTAAAAAAAAAAAGATCTGCTAGTATTTTGGGGAAGTCTTTGCATGCTTGGGTTTTGTTGCTGTTGTTACTTGTTTTGTTTGATTCCTTAGTTAAAAGGAACAACACAGCTATCTCTCTTCTTATTTTTCTTGTCTCGTATGTAAATATAAGGACTGCAGCTACCACAGCCATTATGCGACCAGGAAAGAAAAGACCAAAAGAATCAGAAATATTAGCTCAGCACTTTGTTTCTGGACTTTGTTACATGAGAGTATAAGCTCTTATTAGAGACCGCAGTTTTCTGTTACCTGCAGTCCAGTGCATTGACAATTTAGTTCAAGACTGAATGTTTAAGTGACATCCCCAAGGTCATGCAAACTATAAGAGGGACAAGTAAGATTGGCTTAAGTCAACTGCTCTTTACTCCTTATAAATCTGTCTCATATCCATTTAATGGTCAACAATATTTTATTACTTATAAATTGCTACTGTATAGAAATACTAAGATGAATAGGACGTAATCTTTTCCCCTAATGCCACAAGTTAAGTCAAGGAGATAAACATGTGAACAAATACGCATAGTAAAGATGTTGACAGGAAAAACCACAAACCAAACAAAATTGGTCTAGAGGCAAATCCACTTCATGACCTCTGGGGAAGAAGATATTTGAGCAAGGGTTTGAAAGAGAAAGAGATTTGCCTAATGGAAAAGGAGAAGGGAATTTCGGCCTCAAGGAAGAGCAGCAGGAAAGGCATACAGGTGGAACTGCAGTTGTTTTGTGTAGATCTGTGTGCTTAAGTCCATTTCTTCTGAAGGTATCGTCTTAGAAAAGGGATTGCATCCATGCCATTTATTAACATGATCCCAAAGAATAAGTACCTGAGTTTTGGAAGAGCGAAACAAGAACAGGGAAGAACCAATACAAGGGCACATGATCAAGTAGGGCTCTACTGTGGGTATCTGGAGTGCAATTCTACTCAGAATCTCTGAAGAACTGTATAAAACACAACTCAGCATTATGCCCCTGAAGGCTAGAACACGGGAATATTTATCCATCAGCTCCTTTGGATAAATATTTATCAGCAACTCCACTGCTCAAGGGTTGCCCCATGAATTGTTAACTACTTTGTACTTTCAGGTTTGTGTATATCAAGAAAGTTCTTAACAGCATTCTTCCCATCCTTTCAGGAAAGTCCCAGGACAGAATGCAAGAGATAAAATGCACAGCTGAAGTACAGTGTTGTCAAGTTACACCTTCAGGAAGCTGGTCTCTGTAGCAGTAGCTGGACTAAAAGATAGACCAATAGGATATAAGGCCAGGCACAAAAGATGGTCTGATACACCGTGATGTGAATGTAGTGGAAGATGTAATATCTACAGATGAGACTAGAAGGGGAGCCAGGGGCTTTTCTTTAAAGCCTTAAATTCTGGTAGCAAGGGAGTTCTTAAACACGAGTTCCCTCCTCCTTAGGGTATACCCTTGAATTATATACAGGGATTTTTCTTTTTTTAACATTAAGTATGGGCCTGTATTTTTCTGAGTAGGAGGCCTTCAAGTTTCAGAGGACTCAGTGATTTAGAAGAGGTTAGAGACCCCTCTTGTCAATAAGCAGAATAGAGGCAAATGTCCATAATATTTATGTTGTTGTTATTCTTTCTGCTAAGCTACTGGGATTTATATGAATTACATGGAAGTATGAGCAACTCTGTAGATTGTACAAGTATTAACAGCTGACACTTAAGTAACCAAAGCACACTACATGTTTTAACTAATTTGAGCCACATAATCATTCTAAGAGGGAGTTGCTATGTTTACCTTTGTTCTACAAATAGGGAAGCTGAGGCACAGAAAGGCACAGTAACCTGTCTGTGGTCACATGCCTAGTAAGTGGAGAAAGGGTACTATGCCAGGCAGACTAGCTGCATAATTTCTGTTCTTAACTACACTCAGGGACAGAGGGGAGGGTCCAAATAAGTACTGTCTTTTGTGAACCTTTGTATTTCCATGGTATCAGTTGCAATGTCTCTTTTATTCATTTGCAGTTTTATTTATTTGAGTCTCTTTTTCTTCTTTAGTCTAGCTAAAGGTTTGTCAATTTTGTTTATCTTTTTTAAAACACCAACCTCTTAATTTCATTCATTCCTTCTCCTGTTTTTCTAATCTCTATTTCATTTATTTCTACTCTGATCTTTGTTGTTTCTTTTCTTCTGCTAACTTTGGGCTTTTTCTTCCTCTAGCTCTTTGAGGTGTAAATCTAGGTTGTTTGAGTGAGATTTTCTAATGCATATGTTCATCGCTATAAGGTTTTCTCTTAGAACTGCTTTTAAATAATCCCATTAGTTTTGGTATGTTGTGTTTCTATTTTTTATTGTCTCCAGATTTTTAAAATGTATGTCTTTTTGAGATAGGGTCTTGCTCTCTTGTCCAGGCTGGGCTCAAGCAATCGTCCTGTATGAGCCTCCTGAGTAGCTGGGACTACAGGCATGTGCCACCATGCTAATTTAAAAAATTATTTTATAGAGACATGGTCTCACCCCCTTGCTCAGGTTGGTCTCAAACTCCTGGGCTCAAGTAATCTTCCTGCCTTGGTTTACCAAAGTGCTGGGAATACAGGTGTGAGCCATGGCACCTGGCCCTCAAGATATGTTTTTATTTGACTTCTTCTTTGACCTATTGATTGTTTGGGGGCATTTTGCTTAATTTCCACATATTTGTGAATTTTAAAATTTTCCTTCTGTTACCAATTTATAATCTCATACCATTATGATTATAAAAATATTTGATGTAATTTCAATCTTCCTTAATTTTGCAGTCTAACATATGATCTATCTTGAAGAATGTTCCAAGTCTATTGAAAAGAATGTGTATTCTGCTGCTTTTGAATGGAATGCTCTGCATGTATCTGTTAGATCTATTTGATGTATAGTTTTGTTCAAGTTCTGTTTCTTTACTGATTTCCTGTTTGGATGATATATCCATTGTTGCAAGTGGTGTACTGAAGCTCTTACTATTTTTGCATTGCTTTCTATTTCTTTCTTCAGTTCTTCAAATTTTGCTTTATATATTTGGGTGCCCTGATATTGGGTACGTACATATTTATAATTGTTATGTCCTCTTGATGAATTAACCCTTTCATCATTATATAATAACCTTTGTTTCTTGTGACAATTTCTGACTTAAAGTTTGTTTTTTTCTGATATAAGTGTAAATACCTTTGCTCTTCTTTGTTACCACTTGCATGGGATATATTCATTTATTCTTTTATTTTCATCCTGTGTATGTTCTTAAAGGTAAAGTGAGTACTTTTTCAGTAGCACAGTTGGATGATGATTTCTTATCCATTCAGTCACTCTGTCTTTTGATTGGAAAACTGGTTCACATTTAAAGAAATTATAGGTAAGGGCTTATTACTGCCATTTTATTAAATGTCTTCTGTCTTTGTTTATTTGTTTCTTCTCTGCTCTCTTCCTTTGTGATTTAAATACTTTTTTGTAGAAGTATGATTGAATTCCTTACTCTTTTCTGTATCTACTACAGGTTTTTTTTTTCTGTATGGTTATCATGGGACTTATATAAATATTTTAGTCATAACATTTTATTTTAAATTGATAAAGACTTAACCTCTACCACATCCAAAAACTGTACACTTTAATCTTTTCAGTCCCTATATTTTATGTTATTGCTGTCACAATTTACATATTTTATATTGTACATACATTAACACATTATTTGTTATTTTTACCATTTTTGCCTTTTAATTTTTATGCTATATGTAAGGTAATGTGTATACCACCATTACAATATTAGAGTGCTTTAAATTTGACTATATTTTTACCTTTCTATTATATATTTCCATACATTTTGACATTGTTAATAGTGTCCTTTCATTTCAACTTGAAGAATTCCTTTCAGCATTTCTTGTTAGGCAAGTTCTATGGTAACAAACTCCCACAACTTTTGCTTATCTGAGAAAATCTTTCTTTCTCTCTCGTTCATTGCTGAAAAACAAGTTTGATGGGTGCAATTTTCCAGAGAGTTTTCCTCTTTTAATACTTAGAATATATAATTCCACTCTTCCTAGCTAAGAAATCCACTGATAGTTTTATAGAGGTTCCATTTTACATGTCAAGTTGCTTTCCTTTTGCTATTTTCAAAATTCTCTTTGTCTTTGGGGAAAAAATTGATTATAATGTGTCCTGGTGAATATCCTTTTTACTTTTAATCTGTTTTTCATTATTTGGGATCCATGAACCTGGATGTTCATTTCCCACTCCAGATTTGGAAAGTTTCTGTTATTTCTTTAAGATGACTTTCTTCCCCTTTATCTCTCTCTGCTCCTTTTGGGACTTTCATAATACATATATTGGTTTAGTTGATGGTGTCCTAAAAGTCCCATAAGTTTTCTTCACTTTTTAAAATTCTTTGTTCTTTTTGTTCCTCTGACTGGGTAATTTTAAATATCCTTTCTTCAAGCTTGTTTGTTGTTTCTTCTGTTTGATTGAGTTTGTTATGGAAGTATTTAGGCTCTATATGGAAGTTTTCACTTGGGTCATTGTATTCTTTAATTCCTGAATTTCTGTTGGGTTCTTATTAATGGTTTGTATTTATTTGTTCATATATTGTTTTCCTGATTTTGTGTAGTTGTCTATAAGTGTTCTCTTGTAGCTCACTGAGCTTCATTAACATAATTATTTTGAATTCTTTTTCAGGCAATTTGTAGATCTCTGTTTCTTTATGACCAGTTACTAGTACTTTATTTTGTTTCTTTGTTGATGTCATTGTGATTCTTGAACCTGATTATTAGTAAAGATTTGTGTTGATGTTTGAGGATTTGTGTTGATGTTTGAACATCTGAAAAGGTGGGCACCTCTTCCAGATTGGGTTTATCTGGGAAAGCCCTTTACCAGTCAGCCAATTTAGAGATTCTAAAAGTGTTGGTTGGTGGGGTGTAAAGGCAATCATGTTGCTGAAGTCCTCAGGCTGATTGCCCTCATTTCTGGGTCCATTGAGGTGTATCTGGAATCTGGGTATGTAGAGACAGGCTTAGAGCCTGGGTTCACAAAGGCTAGTCTAAAGCCTGAGCTACTGAACAAAATAAATTTGAACAGTCTAAGTTATTTAGTTAACAGACAAAGATTCTCAGATTTGATTTCTTAAATGTCAGCCATATGCTCTTTAACAGAGGGACAAAGGATAATGGAAGGTTGAAGGTAAAGGGACAGGTATAGGTATAATAGAAAGGTGTATCAGGCAAATATGAATATAAATCTGATGCAGCAATATTAATATTTAGGATACATATACACATATAAATGTATGTTTAAAAAGATGATAGAATAAAAGAGTTATAAAGTGAAAAGAGAATGCTGCTGTGGCAATCCAAAACAAGTATAAAATATGTAAAATTAATTTCCACTGTTTTTTTAATCCTATATTTAATTAACATTACTACTATCCTCCTAAACCTTATTAAGCAGTTAGATCACCTGACTTTTATTTCTTTTCTCATCTTGTGTTAAATTGTTCAAAATTTTAGTTCCAATTTCCTCTTTTAAACTTCAAATTAATAATTATTTTTACAGTTAAGGAATATTTATATTTATGCACAATTTAAAGTATTCTTTTGCTCATCATTGCTTTTTTAAATCTCATTTGTTCCATCTGGATACACTTCTTACATATGGAAAGGCAATATTTAATAGGAAATATGGAGCCAAAGAGTTGTTGGTGATCCCTCCCAGTCTTCATTTGTTTCAAGATGTCTTTATTTTGCCATCATTCTTGAATAACGTATTTAGTTGATATAGAATACCATATTAATAGCTGTTTTCTTTTAGCCACTGGAAAATATATTCCATTGTTTCCTGACTTATTGCTACTTATGAAATTTCTGCTCTCAAATTAACTATGTTTCTGAAGATAAAATACCCCAATAATTCCTAACAAGTGCCAGGTGCCAAGTGTTCTTATATGCAAATCATGTGTACTAAATCCGTGAATCTTCACAGCAACCTAGTAATTGATGTATTTATTTTTCTACTATTATAATTGTATAATTATATAGCTTTGAATCATGGTCAGTAGGTCAGGCCTTGTGCTAGGGTCTAAGGTGAATTTGCATGCTCACTTTGCTCTCCTTCCCCTACTTGCAGGATATCTCTCTCCATACTACACTGTGTGGACTTGGAGTAGAGTGACATATGTAATGTAAAACTGCCCTTTCCACCTCACTCAATGCATATTTTTTTAAAAAAAATTTCCGTGACCTATAATCTCTCACCTGGATTCCATAGCTTTTGTGAATGTATGTTAACGCATGAATGGTTGTTCAAATTGATGTGTCTGTGAGGGGATGAGCCCTGGCAACTCCTATTCTGCCATCCTGCTGATACCACTCCCTGAAGGAATATTTTTTTCTTTCATAATTGAGATTTACAGGGTTATGTTGAGAAATAGTACACAGACATTTCAATTGTACACAATTATTAACAGACATACCCAAAATGTAAAAGTCATGTGTAATAAATCTTTTTTAAACCATTATTCCAGTGACTTTTCAGCTTAAAATCTGGAAGCAAATTTTCCTTAAGAAGGTATCAAGTACTAATATCTTTAAATGTTGATAAGCTGTTACATAAGTTCCAAAATTGTAGAGTTTAATATCATATATACTATACACTCAAATTTTTAATCTTTCACAAAATAGTTAGGAAAACAGGACTAATATGACCAAAGATGTTACAGAGCACATGTAATTCTGACAGAGAAAGCTATGATAAAGGAGTGGTTTTCTTTAGGAAACAATTCTACCAAAAAAAAAAAGAAAAGAAAAGAAAAGAAAAAAGACCCATGGGAATAGACGTAATTTTAAATATTCAAGACACATGAAGTACACAACTATGACTCCATATTGCCATTTAGTATGCTTTGTATCATAGGATAAAAAGGATGAAAAGTACCCTCTGCTGGAATGTTAAGCTGATACTCAAGATAGCCATTTTTTTGATTATACAAATAAATAAATAAATAAAACAGGAAATAATTTTACCTCTTAAAAATGACACTTACACTTAAAAAATGGGAATAAATGGGATCTCCCCTTTCTTAAAAATCCTTCTAGAACTACTGAAAAAACTTGCATTTACAAAATGGATGATAAAAATATTCCTCTGGATTTACAAGAAGGGAGACAAGAATCACTGATAAGCCATGATATATATTATTAATCAGACTTGGATTCTTTCATTTCACTTCATGAGAGGCTGGACTCTCCTCATCTTTAGTTTCTCTGTTTTCTGCAGGTATATTTTTCTGGTTTCTTGGTTAGTCACTTCCCTTTGCTCCCTTTATTTTTTGTTTGCACTTCTTTGTCAGAAGATTTATCCTTTCCTATGGCCTTTCTTGGCTTCATTTCTACTTTTGCAGGAGCAGGCTTAGCTCACTGATCTCCTCTTGCACTCTTTCTTTATTGCTTTTTCAGCAGAGCTGACCTTCTCTTGATCATCTTGGTAGCAAGGAGGGCTACCTGGATACTGCTGATCCTCCTGAAACTTTTATTTCTTTAAAAAAAAATTTGTAGCTCACATTTCAGTAATTCAAATTTACCTTCTTCTTTGAGTTTTCCTAATTTGTGACATTTTACTACTCTCTGCATCTGTCTGGCTTCACAGTTCCATGAGATAATACCAAAATCTATATTTTCCTGGATTTGTTCCTTGTTTATAAGCTTTCTTTCACTAGCTTAACCATGCCTAAGGCACATCTAATAGCTTTATGTATATAATTTAAAAGAACTTGATTAGAAACTGAACTTTATTTCATTCATATCTATTGTTCATTCATTCATGCATTAATTAAACTAATGTTTCATTAAGCATCTACCAAATGTCATAAAGTCAATTGAAAAAGCTTAGGGGACCAAACACTAATAAAGGTGATAACTGATGCCATAGACTTCTCAACTTTGAGAAAGACCTAAGCTTCTTCAGTTCCATGAGGCTACTGATATGTATTTTAAAATGAAGACATGACACTTTCTTTTTTTTTTACATGCTGTCTTGGTTTGGATTGCTATAACAAAATACCATAGACTGGATGATTTAAGCAGCAAACATTTATTTCTGACAGTTCTAGAGACTGGAAGTCCAAGATCAAGCTGCCAGCATGGCTGGGTTCTCTATGAGGGTCCTCTTTCTGTTATAGCCTCGCATGGACTTTCCTTAGTGCATGCACAGAGAATCATCTTGAGTCTCTTTCTCTTTTTATAAGGATGTTTATCCTACTATATGGGCTCTACCCTCATGGTCCAATCTAACCCTAAGTAATTCCCCAACGTCTCACTTCCAAATATCATCACATTAGTAGTTAGCATTTCATCATATGAATTTTGGAAAGACATAAACATTCAGTCCATAGCACATAATATTACATTTAACAAACGGTTTTTTACACACATAAATCAATGTGAAACAAGTATTATCTCCAATCAATCATAGTGGGATTTATAAACTATACTAACTCATAGTGTCCTGCAAAGCAGTATGGTCCAACAATAGACCCAAGTTTAAAGTTATGTGATAAATGCCCATCTGGTTCCAATCCTGTCAGCCTGTCTCTATTTGTATATCTTTGTTTGGAGACAAGGTCAAATTTTTACATTTGATGGCTTCTGTGAATGCGAGGCCTGGGCCAAATGACTCCAGTTGTTTACCAGCAAATTAGAATAAATTACATATACAGATACCAGACACACAGTTAACTATATACAAATATGATTCAAAGTTTTTATTCATATCCATAAGCAAGTCAAAACCACTGGTTGTATCAAGTCTGAAGGAAAATGTACATGTATTATTTCTAGCTCTTCTGTTCTAAAATATTCCTGGAGGATCTTTGCTGTCGTTCTTCCAACACTGCCATAGATTCAAGACCAAGCAAGACCCAGGAAAAGCTCTTGCCTCAGATATGCATGACCCTGAGTTTCAGTAAAACTCAACTAATGGGTCCTGAAGGTTTGGTCTTATCCAAATTCCCCCATTGAAAAGAACACTACAAATACTCTAAGCTAATACACGTCTGATTTATGGTCTTGGGTATCAATTTGCTATTGTGTCCAAATACTGGTGACAAGAAGAATATAATTAAAAAACATTCTTGATTCTTAGTTTGATATAAATTTAAAAGTTAGTAAGTTCTTTCTTTCACATCAACTATTTTTAGACACAGTTGGCAGGCCATATGGATGTATTTCTAGTTCTTTATTTCTAGTAAGGTTTTATTTAAAAAGAAAAACACAGACTAATGTTAATGCTTTCAAATTAGTGCAGATTTCAATGCTAGCCATTTAGATGCTCACAGGATGCTTTCAACACTCTCACTTGCCTACATGGAGAAAATTTTTTTCTCTCCCAGTAACACCTTGGATACACACCTGCCTGTTTAAAAATCAGGCAAACAAAAGAGAAAGTGTTGATGAATTTGGCGTTGTCTAGACAAGTATACTACAGTGCAGTGTTGGGGCAGTGGTTGCCATGGTAATGCACAAATAAGCTTTTACAGCTCTGCTAAATAGTGAGTTGTGGATGCTTCCTTTACAATAGATAATCCCCCACCCCACCCCCTGGCCTTGAAATGGGAATTGCAAAAAACAATCTGACAAACTCTAAGACATGGAACCATGGCATCCAACAATATTTTAGGATGTTAGATGAATGCCATGCTTTAAAGTTCCTTGTCAGAGTAATTCATTTTCTTTGCCATTTGTCAGCAGAGTTACAAGTTCCTCATTATGTAGCAAAGGAGCCTGAGCCTAAGAAACAACACTGAGTGAGCAGGAAATTTGGTGTTTCCACTTGCTTCAATAAATGATAGCTTTGGGGTCTTTTTCTCATTAGAGTTATGCCTTTCTTATTTCAACCAATAGTTTTGGATCTCATACTCTTCCCTGGCCCTGGGATAACTCTGCTGTACAAATTTGGATTTGAGATTACCCCTCTCCTCAACAAGCTGATAGTTTTGTAGGTAACACAGAGAAACTGAGTACTACAGGGTAGATTTGGATAAATGGTACATGTGATAAGCAGGGTGCTTCTGGAACACATAGATATGAACAAAACTCAGTCCTGGAAGGATAGTGAAAGCACCCTGGTAGGCACGGTATCTAATCTGAAGGATATTAGAGGAATCCAAGCTAAGTGGTGAAAAGCATACCAAGAAGAGGGAACAGCAGATGTCAATCCTCAGAGGCACTAGGGAAAAAACATGGTGTTCCAGTCAGTTGAAGAAATTGAGGGAGGAATGTAGCATGTAATAGGCTGTGTGACGGAGAAGAGTCAAGAGAGTTGAGTCTTCCAAGGTAAGTAGGGTTCTACTTACGAGAGCTTAGCTATGTTTAAGGTTTGGAACTTCATCTTAAAAGCACTAAGGAGCCAATGAAAGCTTAAAGCAGAGGAGTAACACTTTTTAGAAAGTTATTTTTAATTTCAGTATGGACAATGAATTGGAAGACAGCAAGATTGGAGGCAGGAAGAAGAGCTACACAGGCTTTTTTAGTCATCAACAGCTTGTCAAATTCAAGGGTCGTTTTTGAATTATTGTCTTTTCCATCTGTAGTGAAGACTGCTAGTGGTCCTTTAGTATCATGCTTTCCTTTTTACATATAGTTAGAAGTTGAAATTCATCTGGGCACATAGCTGCCCTGCTGAAATATACATTTTCTAGATTCCCTTGTAGCTAGGTGTGGCCGTGGGATCTAAACTGAAATGATAGATTCAATTCTTAAGGCAAGCCCTTCCCATTTTCCTTTTCTTCCTTCCTGCAGTCTTGAATAAAAATGTATGCAAAAAGAGAACAAATTACCTTAGACTTTGAGATGGAACCCCAGTGTCAAGGAAGCAGAGCAGTAAGACTAAAGGGCCTGAGACTCTGATGACTGTGGAATCACCATATTAGCTCTGAGCCATCCAACACTGCCATTTTGATTTCTCAGTTAAAGAAGCTAAACTAGTATCCTAATAGACTGTCTTTATGTCATTTTACAGTCACTTTCCCCACAAACTCTACTTCCTCTTCTTCATGACAAGTTCCCTGTCTACCTATCTACAGCTTATGATCTACCTCCCCATCCATCCATCCATCCATCCATGTCTTCATCCTTTAGCTACTCTCTATTTAGTAGCTTCCTTGAATTCTCTTTGTCTTTCTCCCATTGTGGGTGTGATTCAAGGCTCTGTTTTTATGAGACTCATGACTTTATTCAGTACAGCCAGCTTCCAATTTTATATTTTAGCCTGATCTTTATCTAGACTCATTTTCAAATGCCTGCAGCATATTTCCATTTATGTCTCTAACTATCATTTCCAAATCATCTTATCCCAAACAAAGCTTGTCATTTTCTTCCCCTCACCCACAAGATTCCATTTCTTGGGCCTGTCTTTTCTTTCCAAGGCAGTATTATTTTTTTCCTACCTTGTCAGCCCCCAAATCTTATGGTTAACCTTTACTGCTTCCCTGTCCTCTTCATCTCTTGTGTCTAACCCATCCCTGTGTCTTATTGCTTTGGTTTGTTTCAAATAACATTTATATTTGTTCTTCCTATTATTATTGCCAGTATTCAATTCAGCCTGTTAGCTGGGTCCCCTTCTAACATTCTCTTCCTTTGCTACTCTTTTCGAAATATGTAAAGCTGTGACCCATTTCATAAATCACCACTTTTCTTTTTTCCTTCTTCAAGAACTTCGAAGGGTGTCTAGGTTTTATCACACCAATTCCCTACAAAAGACTGTAATGCAGTAGAAAGAATGAAGGTTTTAAATTTAAACAGGGTTTGAATTACTAATTCATTAATCACTAGGTGTGTGATCTTTAGCAAATGCTTTACCACTTGAAGCTTAAATAGTCACATGTAAGAAACAGAGATATTAAGAATCACACCTAGAGGTTATTGTTAGGCTCAAATAAGACATCTTGTGGTGTCTGGCAAAGCCAGTGTCATTTCCCCTCTGGGTCACGATAGTCTAGTACTACTATACTCACCATGTCTAAGACCTAGTTTCTTCTGCCTCAGATTGACTGTGCTCAGTTCCACCTATGTGCCTCTGCCCATACTGAGGCACAGATACGTTTATGATATATGAATTTTCCATAAGATATGTATTTCTTTTCCTTTTTTATTCAATAAATGTTTATTAACAGGCTTCTATGCTCCAGGCACTGTTCCCAGCCACTTACTTAAATCCTGCTCATCTTTATGATGCAGTCAAGCACCATGAAGCCTCCTGCAGATACTCTGGTGTCTACAATAGTAAAATACATATGTCCCACCCCCAAAAAAGGGAAGTGGCTTTCCTAAGATTACCAAAGTCCTTGATAGACATAGATGTGTGTGTGTGTGTGTGTGTGTGTGTGTACACATATAGAGAAAGAGACAGAGACAGGAGGAGGGGGAGGGAGGGAGACACCATGTTTTCTTCATCCATTCATCTGCTGATAGACACTTAGGTTGATTCAGTACCTTGGCTTTTGTGAATATTACTGTAATTAACATGAAAGTGCAGAGAGTAGCCTGCGGTTATCAGAGGCTGGATGGTGGGGAAGTTGGAGACGTTGGTCAAGGGATACAAAATTTCACTTAGGAAGAATCAGGTAAAGGCACCTACTGTGCAACATGGTGACTACAGTTATTAACAATATATTGTATTCTTGAAAAATGCTAAGAGTAAATTTTAAATGTTCTAATGACAAAAAATGATAACTGTGTGAGGTAATGTATACATTAGCTCATGTTTGCCATTCCATAATGAGCATGTATTTCAAAATATCATGTTGTACATAATAAATATACACACTTTTGTCAACTTAAAATGTTTCAAAAAGAGACAATATCCTGCAAGACATGAATACTACTATGGTTTGAATGTGTGTCCCTGCCAAAATTCATATTCAAACTTAATCCCCATTGTGATGGTATTAAGAGGTGGTGCCTTTGGAGAAGTGATTAAGTCATGAGGCTCCACCCTCATGAGTGGATTAGTGCCTTATAAAAGAGCTGGAGGGAATGAGCTTAGGTCCTTTTTGACTTTCCACTTTCCACCATATAAGGAGTTCTAGAAATCACCCTAGGGGATTCAGCTGTCAGCAGTAAGACTTTTTCTCCAAGTGGTGGTGGAAGGCAAGGAAGGAGGAGAAGTGAGGGAGTGCTGTGTGATCTTTCTAGCTTCACGTGTACCGTTTATTTTTTTGTATCTCTTGCTGCTGCATCAAAGCCTCTAAGAGGGCCTCAGAGTTTAACAGTGTTATGCTGCTGTCCTACATTTTCTAGTGTATGTGAGGCTCCCTTCACACTCTGACAAGGGGAGCAGTCTCAAATACTGGCACAGCCTCAAAGCTGAACACAGAGCTTCTCAGATTTATGGTCACCTGTTTATGATCATTACTCTTGATAATTTAAATATTCTTCATGTCAAATGAAGAGAGATTTGTGAAGTACCTATTATGAGCAAAGCATGCTATTGAGGTTATATTTAAAGCTGGGAGTCCTGGGTTTTAGCTCCATCCCATCAATGACCTTGGGACCTTAGGAAGGCCATTTCCGTTGGTGGGGGTGGGGGTACATATGTATTTTACTAGCAAATTGGGAGATAAGTCTTCCTTAGAGTAATACGTTCTATGACTCAATACAGTGTCACTGTTTTTGGAGTATATAAGCAGGACATTAAAACATCGCAAGTGGACACTGGAACATGGACTCTGGAACTAGATCACTAAGGTTCAAATCTTGGCTCTACCACTTTAGTCACTGTGTGACCTTGATCAAATCCCTAAACCTCCCTGTGCCTAGATCCCTTAAAGTAGATTTGGTGAGAGTACCTTCCTTAGAGGTTTGTTGGGAGGATTGAAAGAGCATATTGAAGAACTTCATACAAAGGGGTATGCATGAGAAATACCATAGAGACTGGAAGTCCAAGATCAAGCTGCCAGCATGGCTGGGTTCTCTATGAGGGTCCTCTCTATGAGGGTGGTGGAAGCATTCCATATCTTGGTTGTGGCGGTGGTAGTGGTAGTCACACTGTAGTATACTCATTAGAACTCATAGAACTATATACCTAGAAAATTAATTTACCATAAAAAACCTGATTTTAAAAATAAAAGTATGATTCCAACTATATAACATTCTGGTAAAGGCAAAACTATTACAGCAGAAAGATCAGTGATTGCCAGGGTTTAGGAGGTAGGGAAGTGGGGCGAATAGGTGGAACATAAGGAAATTTTAAGGCAGTGAAACTATTTATGATACAGCAGTGGTGGACACATCGTCGTTATACATCTGTCAAAACCCATGGAATGTAAAATGCTGAGTGAACTCCAATGTAAACTATAAACTTTAATAATAATGTATAAATATTGGCTCACCAGTTGTAATAAATGTACCACACCAATGCAAGATATTAATAGTAAGGGGAACTTCGGGAGGGGAGATGGTTGTATATGAGAACGCTTTATGCTTTTCATTTGATTTCTTCATAAATCTAAAACGGTTCTAAAAAATCAACTCAATTACAAAAAATTACGACTACCAAATAAAAGTGTCAAATAGAAAAAAGCACCCAGTAAGTTAGTTAATATTATTACTATTCCTTCCTATTAAAAAACCGAAATTTTTTTTTGTTTTTATTTATTTTTTTTTTTTCCGTAAAACATGCTGAGATACCTAGGCTTGGGCTGGATCTCAGGGAGAGTAGTGAAAGAAAAGGAAACAAAGGGGGAGAGATCCAAGATGGCGGATTAGGAGCAGCTCAGGATTGCAGCTCCCAGTGAAAGTGAAGAGGCTGCTGCAGGTGATCTCCAGGAAGCAGGGCCTGGAGTGGACCTCAGCAGTCCTACAGCAGAGAGGCCAGATTGTTAGAAGGAAAACTAAGAAACAGAAATAACTTCATCATCAACAAACTAGACGTCCACTCAGAGG
>CAUYQU010027172.1:0-87185 GCA_963574635.1 Cheracebus regulus | reverse complement strand
TTATTTTCATCCCCTATTCCTTCCTGTCTCCATTGTTAAGCACAATTATTGGCATAAAAGAGGTTTTCAATACCCATTTTTAGACTGCATTCTAGCCTGGGCAATAAAACAAGAATCCCATTCTCTCTCCCTCTTTCTCGTCCTCTTTCTTTCTCTCTTTCATTCTTTTTCTTTCTTTCTTTTGCTGTTTCTTTCTCCTTTTCTCTCTTTTTCTAAAAAAATAAAAATTAAAAAAAATTAAAAAAAAAAGATACAGATTCATATTTATTGATATCTTAAGATGTTCATGGACTCCCTTCCCCTTTTCTTGGCCAACCCACAGTCATCTGTTAAGTCTTCTTTTCCAAAACCTTTCCCTAATTATATTCTCTCATAGTATCTTGTACACATAGCTCTTCTCACTCATCACAGCTTAAAATAATTATACCTGTAACTATTTGACGATGTCGCAGTTTGAGGTCTTCTGAAGCAAGGCTTGAGAAGAACTTGGGTGCAGGTGGTTTATTTGGGAGGTGATCCAAAGATATGAGAGCCAGGGAGTAGGGGATGAGACAGGGATAGGGGAAAACCAATAAAAGATGCCTGCTGAGCAGTTTAGTCCGTGGGTGTTGGAGCTCACTCCTGCTGCGGTCCTCACGAGGACTGTGTGAATATGCCTGCGAACTGCCCTACAGCAGGACTGGGGGCTAGGACATTTCATTTACCCACTTCACATATCAGCTCCCATCTCCGCTGGTTGAGAGTTGCTTCTGGGATGCAATTGTGTTTGAGCAAAATGAGCTTCTGAGGTATCAGGAGGCAAAACGTGGAGATGTTCTTTGGTGTGTGCTTGAGATATGAAGGAAGCGTGTTCACAGACTGACAGCAGAGATTATCCAAGGCGGGTGTGAGGCAGGCCAGACAGCAGTGGCTACTTATATCTCTCAGGGATCCTAGCTCAAAGTAGGGGCTCAAGAAATGTCTTTTAAAAAATCGCTTATAAAATACTGTATTTTATTTTATAATAGTAGATATTTAAAATATTATATTTTCCACAATCTTGTTGTTTAGTAAAAAAAAGTGAATGTGTGTGCACACACATTCAATATGTATTAAGTGTATGAAACAAATAGTATTGGAGAATTTACAGAAATAGAATGAAATCATTATCACTATTTTAGAAAGATTTTTTTTTTTTCTGGGATGGAGTCTCGCTCTTATTGCCCAGGCTGGAGTGCAGTGGTATGATCTCAGCTCACTGCAACCTCTACCTCCCAGGTTCAAGCAATTCTCCTGCCTTAGCCTCCCAAGTATCTAGGATTACAGGTGCCTGCCACCATGCCCGGCTAATTTTTGTATTTTCAGTAGAGATGGGGTGTCCCCATCTTGGTTAGGCTGGTCTTAAATTCCTGACCCGGAGATCCACTGACATCAGCCTCCCAAAGTGCTGGGATTATGGGCGTGAGCCACCACACCTGGCCAGAAAGATAACTTCAATGGAAACATGGGTAAATAAGTGGTAGTAGTCAGAGAAATTTCTTATGGTTCAGGCTTTGTGCTATGTATTGCATTTTTAAAACAATGCTGTTGCAAGCCTCTATTTCAGGCCTTCTCCATGCCATACCTGTGTTCTTCTATCAGAGCACAGAGCAGCAGGGAGGCATCAGAGAGGGGCTGGATACAAGGAGACCAGTAACAAGGCAATGTGTAGCCTAGGATGACCTGAGATTGGGGCAAGGACAATACAGACGGAGAGAACTAAACAGATAAAAAAGTGACTTTATAATTAGGATACAAAACTAAATGACAGGCTTGGAGGGTCTTTAGGGGAGAAGCCATGCTATAAGAATGGAAGAGGTCAAAGATGACCCCAGGATTTCTAGGGTTTCTGGCTTGAGAGATGAATGATACTAAGTACGACAAGAGGAGGAAAAAGTTTGGAAAATAGAGATGAGTTCAGTCCTGAGAGGCAAGATGTGGAAATATCCAGGAACTACTCATTTAGAGTTCAGAGTTCAGGAGAGAAAGAGCACTGTAGATTATGCAGGAATCATCAGCATATGGTATATAGATGATAGCTGAAACCAAAGAAAACAGAAGACTGCCCCAAAACAGAGCATTTAGAATAGGAAACAAGATTAGGGTAAACCCAGTAAACAGCAATATTTAAATTAAAAGGAGGCCAGACATGGTGGTTCACACCTGTAACCCCAGCACTTTGGGAGGCTGATGCGGGTGGATCACTTGAGGTCAGGAGTTCGAGACCAGCCTGGCCAATATGGCGAAACCCTGTCTCTACTAAAAATAAAAATATAAGCTGGGCGTGGTGGTGGGCACCTGTAATCCCAGCTATTCAGGAAGCTGAGGCAGCAGAATCACTTGAACCCGAGGTGGAGGATGCAATGGGCAGAGATAGCTCTACTACACTCCAGCCTGGGCGACAGAGCAAGACTCTGTCTCAAAAATAAATAAATAAACAAACAAATAATTAAAAGGAAAGAGAAAGAGCAGCAACTAAATTAGAAGAAACATAAAGGCAATCTTAGCTTGGAATTCAAGAGATTTTTAAAAACTCAAAGAAGGCCAGGCATGGTGGCTCACACCTGTAATCCCAGCACTTTGAGAGCCTGAGGTGAGTGGATCACTGGAGCTCAGGAGTTCAAAACTAGCCTGGACAACAAGGGGAGATATCCATTTCTACAAAAAGTACAAAAAGATTAGCTGGGTGTGGTGATGCACCTGTGGTCCCAGCTACTTGGGAGGCTGAGGTGGGAGGATCACTTGAGCCCCGGAAGTTGAGGCGGTAGTGAGCCATGATCATGCCACTGTACTCCAGCCTGGACAATGGGAGTACGATCCTGTCTCAAAAACAAAAAACACATCTCAAAAAGTAAAATACTATGTAGATGCACTGAGTATTGGGGTACTGTCCTCTCTGAACTAAGAAGGTATCCAAAAGAACATACCACTAAACTGTAAGCTGCCTGAGGGTGGGAACTTTGCCTATCTTATCGACTGTAGGACAGCACAGTGCTCGGCCTAAAAAGTACTCAGGTTAATGAATGAAGACATTAACTTGAGCTGGCTTGTAATACACCAGAGCCTAAACCAAAAACATATATCAGCTGGTTGAAATAAAATTCCCTTCTTTGGCTCCTACATTTAATAATGGTAGTGGAGAGAAACCTCTTCTTGTTGTTTGGTCTTTCTAATGATATCTTCTAGTCTTATTTCCTTCATCCTATATTACTACCTTATTTATGTTCAGAGGAAAGATGTTCTTCCACTCAAATGGCTGTGACTCAAAGTGTCCAGTGAGCACCAGCCCACATTGTTAAGAAAGTAAGATTGTTTGACTCTTTAAATTCCAAAGGGATAGGAGTACAATGAAAATATTAATATTAAAGATAACTTAAAACAGAAAGAAATTAACTCTCAAAGTATTCTAAATTCACTCTTCCTTCTTTCAATAAGTCTGCTGTCTCTTCTAAGCAGACTGTGGAACCTCTGTCAGTAAGTTTATTTTTTTTAACCTTCTGTCATATCACAAGTGACTTAAATAGCTTGTGGTTTAAAGGCAATTTTCCCTAAATTTAGTTCAATTTTTGCAAAACTCCACCAAATAATATGTAAGGCATGAATTTGATAGTTGAAAGACAGCTCATGTTGCCTAAGTCAAATAATCAGTAATTTAGATTTTTTTTAAAATTTGGTTTACATAAAGATTTATGCTAACCATATTAAACCATCTTTAATATGGTCATTACCTTTCTACTCATGTGAAGTTCACAGTAAACAGCTCTCACAAAAGGTACCAAGAGTCTTTTTTTTTTTCATCTTTTGCCCAGTATTTATATGGCAGTAAATATAACTACAGTTTGAAGAACCAAATAGAGAAATGAAAGGAAGAACAAATTCATCCTGAGGAGGAAACGTATGACCACAAAGATTGGTGTGGGCGTGACAGGATGCTTTTTGGACACCTGCCATTTCCCCTAGTCTATTCTCTATCTTGTGATATGCCTGAGTTTGGGAAGGAGAGGCAAGCAGATTTCTGAAAATCTGAGTGTGGGTGCTTGCCTCCTACAATTCAAGTTCTTAAAAACACTAGTGGCTGTCTACTCTGGGTTAGATGAGCAGGAGATACATTTTTAGATGATGAAACTTTACAGTTAATGTGAAAAACTCTAGAAAAGTCATGGAAGAGAAGGAGCCTCTATGTTTTTCAAAATAAGCTTTGAGTGTTTAGAATTGTTTTTTGCTTTTTCCATCTTCCAAAATTTGAATTCTGTAGACAACTGCAGCTCATCCCACAGAGAAGTTTGGCAGATCAGTGTGTAGCAGTATTCCAGTTGGCCCAATGTAGCACAGAATTATGTGTTAAGCTATTAAAAATAAACTGAAGAATAGGATAGCTCATTTTTTTTCCTTCCATCAATATAATGGGGAGGTATTTGGAAAGAGGAAAAAGAATACAGTAAGAATGTGTATCTTTTGGAGAAAAAAGAATGCATAGGGAACCTTTTATCTTAGCTCTAGCTTCTCTGTTATTTCTTTGTACCTGTGAATCTCCTCTTCCAGGGTAAACTGCATAGTTAGGTATAAACTGCTAAAACATTTTAGTGTACTGATCTGTACCACTTCTTTGGAAATGGTGTTATTTTCAGTATAGAATTGCTTTTCCACTATGGTATAGAAAAAAAAAAACCTCTGTATACTTTTCACATTTTCTCTGCTTTTGCAAAAGTGTTGTTTAGACTTAGGTCATGGCCTTTTCAAATATTTGGTGTTGACCTTATACAAGGGACATCCTACTACAAATAAATGGCATTCACTTTAAAGTCTAAATTTCTTTTCTGCTTGTTTTCTAATGGTATAGACCACTTACCTTATTCTTCAAAGGGTAATTCAGTTCCTATCATCTCACACACTAGAACAAACCAGCATATATTCGAAGACTTCTTTCTACTTAGCCACCTGAGAAATGTCATTCCAGGCTTAATGTGATTCAACTCCAACCCTTAAAATATTAAAGCTCTACTCCAATAGCAAATAGAAATGCCTGTGTGATATCAGCCCCACATTTTACAGTTTATAGGCTAGATTCTTGACCTTTCAAAAGAAAAATATTTGCCTGTAGAACAAACACATACTAAAATCAGCAAGTATTTATCAAATGACTATTTTGTACAAGGCGATGTGTTGAGGAAAGTGCATTAAGCTACCAAGACATAGTCCTGTCCTTAGGAATCTAAAATCTGTACTGGAAGATATGATATAAAAGTGTGTGCATATAAATAATGAACCATGATTTCAGTGACACTTCACAAGATGTGAATGACAGTTCAAAGTGTGAAAAGGTTAGTAGAAGTTTTAAGATGAATCAGAGACAGTAGGTGCTTTATGAGTTGCAAAGTAAAAAAATGATTACTTCATTTTGGGACGTGCAGGAAAATATTAATGGAAAAGACTAACCAGGATCTGGATGTCAGTAGATAGGATTTATATTGGCACAGAAACATGAACAGAACGTTCTGGAAGTGGCAATGTTGGAAGCTAAAGTGTAGAGGTCAGAAAGGACTTTAGGCCATTCCAACTGCTCACCTTCTGTTCTCACTGTCTACCTTTTTATGTTAGTGATGAGGAAAATAGTATGTCTTTATTTAGCAAATCAATACTTTTTTTGGATAACCAGGTATACCAGAATTCAAATAAATCACTCCAAAATAGTAAGGTGCGTAAAGTAACGAAACCACTGGCTGCCATTAAAGTTGCCTTAATTATAGCTACTAGTTGCTCAGTATAAGAAATAGGCGTATTTAGAGAAAGAACATAGTCCTAAATTCAGAATGACATGATAAACATTGCCTACAATATCTGTTTACCAGTACCCTTCCTACCACCACCTCTGTGAGATGGCAGAACTGCCTGTAACTAAGAAGAGGTTAGGCACTGATTTGGTAGAAAGCCAATGATTCCCACACTCATGGTGCTTCTCAAACTTTTATGTACATACAAATCAGTAGAGGAACTTGTTAAAATGCAAATTCTTTTTTTTTTTAAGTCTGGGGTGGGGCCGAGATAAATACATGTACTTATTTATTTTGAATAATGTCCACCTTCCCACTAGGATGTGAGCTCCCAGAGGGCAGGGAACTTTGTCTATCTTGTTTATTGATATATCCCAAGCACCTAGAACACTGTCTGGTACCTGTGAGGTGCTCGATCATTATGTGTTGAGTGAGCAAACAGCATTACCTGAAAATTCCCACACTATGTGTGTAAGAATCTCAATTCCCACTTGGAGGTGAGAGTCTTGCTCAAGGGACACTGCTGAGTCTTTAGAACTGAGAACGGTCTGCAGCAGGGATAGACGTGTCCAGGTGTCCAGAGGTTTGTACCAAATCATTTTAGAGTCAGTGTCCTCCCTACCAGGCACAGCTTGCCTTGGGCTCCAGCCTTCACTTGCCCAACACTAACAGATGTTAGGATTGATGTGGCATGGATTTCAGTCCACAACCCAGCTTCCTGTGACTCTTCCTGTCTAACAACTGCACAACCCAGCTTCCTGTGACTCTTTCCGTCTACCAACTGTGATGCTCCTTAGTTCTTCATGCCTATAGCCTTGGGCCCCGCCCCCATCTCACCAAGTTTTCATCCAAATTCTGCTTTCTTGAAAACCCTGTGTGATTTGGATTGAGACTTGGAATTTCATATTATTCTGGTTGTCGGCCTTCTAAGCTTTGGCAAAGTTGCAGTAATTAGGCACTGACTTGGCATCTAGCCCTGAATCACACTGTTACCCAGTAAACTCCTAAATATCGTGAGTCTTGGACCTACCACTAATGTCACAGGGTTTTTGCACAATTACATAACTCTCTGTAAGGCCTACACCTTACCCCTTTATAATGCTTCTTTTCATATCCAATTAAATTTTTTTTCTGGGTATTTTACATTTTCTTTGCCCAATTTTGTATTATTAGACTGTTTCTTTATTGTATTGGTTTATGGTTTTAAAATATATTCTGGGTTCCAATTATTTATCAATTATACACAATGCAAATATCTTCTCCCATAATGTTGCTTAACATTTCATTTTGAACACTCTTTTTAACCAGGGGAAAGCGCGAATGCAGTCCCCTACTACCACAAATTATGCAGTCGAGTTTCCCACACTGGGGAAATCGCAGGAGTCAGCACATCCAGAGTGCAATGGATAAGCCTTGCCCCGGGAAAACCACCTTCGTGATCATGATATCTCCCCTGCCAGGTAAGTATGAACAGACACTCTTAATTTGAATGTAGTCAGGCTTGTCAATTGTGATCGTGCTTTCTATATCCTGATAAATCCTCCCAAGAGATTTTGAAGATATTTTTCTTATGCTTTTGTTGTTCCCACTGTAAACCAAAAATAAAATCCGAAGCCTCCTGACTTAACAGACCCCCCCTGGGGCAAGGGAAACATGACAACTGAATTCCTGGACATGATGGGAAGGGGGCTGGGGCTGGACCTGCTTCCTTATACCCTCCTTCTTTGGAGTTTAGGCACAACTGACCAGCATTAAAATTAAAATAGAGATCAGAAGACTGACAAAATGGACTATTTGGCAATAAGATACCAAATTCCAACCAGACTCTAGTAGAGCGTCGCGTGACAGAAAGCAGACCCTCAAGGAAATAAAAATATTTTTACCACAAAACATATGTCTTTGCTATATTTTAAAATGGTCCTGCAAAGCCATCTTTTTTTGGTTAAATTTTGCATCTGTAGAGAACTTCCATTAATGCAGCTATGCCTTTTGTAGAATTGTGATTAATGTAGCTACGCCTTTTGTAGAATTGCCGTTAATGTAGCTATGCTTTTTGTGGATCTAGGAGAAATTAACCAAGAGTCTGACACCTGTTAAAGTCTGAAAAAAAGACATTTACCATCTATTCTCCCTTAAGCCTGCTACCTGGAGGCTTCATCCACACAGCAAGAACCTTGGCTTCCACAACCCCCCTTATCTTAACTCCAGCATTTCTTTCTACTGCCTTTAAGCCTTTACCTCAGCCCTTAATATTTTCAACGAATAGCCAATCAGAAAATCTTTGAATTCACCTGTGACATGTGCCCACCCCAACTTTCTGGGCAGAATCAACATACACCTTACATGTATTTATTTCTTTGCCTGTGACCTCAGTTTCCCTAAAATGAATAAAACCAAACACACCTGACCACCTCGGGCTCACTTTCTCAGGACCTCCTGAAACTGTTCCCTGGGCCACAGTCAGTCATATTAGCTCAGAATAATCCTCCTTAAATATTTTACAGAGTTTTGCTTTTCTGTCAATACCCTTTAGTTTATTTTGCCATGTGGAATGTATTTTTTGTATGTGGTATGAGGTTAAAAAATACACACACACACACACACACACACACACATTTTTTCATACCAAAAGCCAAATGTCCCGGCACCATTACTGAACACCAATCATTTTCCCTACTTGACCTGCAATGTCAATATCAAGTACCATATATCAGGTTTCTGTATATGCATGAATATACTCTGGCTTTCTATTTTGTTTGGTTTATGCTTCTATCTCTGCATCAACACTACTCTAACTAAATTAGCATGTCTTTAAAATATGTTTTGATATAGAGTAAGCTTCTCTAGATAGGTCTTCACACATGTTTTAGGTCTTTCTTTTCAGTGCTTTCCCTATAAATTTTAGGATCAGCTTGTAAAATTCCACACTCTCACACACCCACAAAAAACCTACCTGGAGTTTGATTGGAATTGTATTGAGTTTCAAAATCAATTTGGTGAAAACTGACTTTGCTATTGAATCTTTCTAAGAGTGGTATATATCTTTCTTTTTATTTGCATCTTAGTTTATGTTCTTCAGTAATATTTTTTATAATTTTCTCCATAAGGACTTGACTATCTTTTAGACTTACTATATTAATTCTAAAAATATGTTTACTTTCTATCTCTCTTGACTTGAATGTAAGCTCCAAAAACACAGAGACTGCATAGAAAAGCACCTGGTTTCTGGCAGAAATAGTATGAGCCAAGTGCAATGTTATGAGCCGTGTAGTATAATAAGCTGAATATACCTGACGAATGTAAAAAAATGAAGGAATCCTTCATCTAATGGGCCAGTAGCATCTCTCAGCTGGATGACCGCAGGACAGTCCCATCTGATCTCCTTGCCTTTATCTTGCAACTTTTCAACCCATTCCTCCTACTTTGACAAGACTGATCTTTTAAAAACATAAATATGATAACCCTCTTCTCCTTACAAAACCTTTAGTGGCACTGCTTTGTCCTTAAAATAAAGTCCAAACTCCTTGCCAGGGCTTCCAAGAACCTGGTATCCTGGCCTGGCATGCCTCACCAGCTTCAGCTCAGAGCCAGCTCCATGCTGAGTGTCAGCCAGCTTCTTATGTGGCATGGTGGTGGCTCATGGGCTTTTCTAGACGCTGTTCCTCTTGCCTTAGACATCTTCTGCCCTCTCGTGGCCTGTTTCTGTTTGTCCTTTAGATTTCTTTTCCAGCATCACTCATAAGAGAACCCTTTCCTAACACTACGAGTCTGGGTTAATTGCTTTTCCTATGCATTCTCTTACAGTACTTATAGGGAATTGCCTGTTTTTTGCCTTTGATCCCTTAGACTGTAAATTTCATGAAGATAGGAACTATGTCTCTCTTATTCACCACAGACTCTCTGGTGCCTAGCATACTGCCTGGTACTTACTAAGCAAGATCTCAACAGGCAGAAATAAATGGATGTATAAGCACTATCTGTTGTGTCCAGAGAGAATCCAGTAATATTGTATCTTACAGATTAGATACCTAGTGTTCAGACATTCATATACAGCCTGTTGGACAAATGTGGCCCATCTGAGATCTCTGAAAACATTTTTTAAACTAATTACCTACATACTTTAAATGATAGGCCTAATGGGGTTTCGCCATCTGTCCCTCATAGCACTGTGAAATTCACTGCCACTGGGTGTCGCCCAGGTAGGTAGGGAGTAATTTGTAACTATTATTGATGCTTCATGTAATTAATTACTTAATTTTAAGCTGATCAAGTTTAATTCCACTAACAAACTGGGGGATCTACAAAAAATAATTGAAAGGAAAAAAAATAGCTATTAAAAAATTATGGGCAGACTTTTTCCCTGAGGCAGCCCAGAATGTGGAGAATTGTAGCAGTCATGCTGATGCATATTGAGATGACATAATGCAAGTTGGGCAGGATTGTCTGATTATAACTAAATCAGCAGTATTAAGAAAGAATCTGTCAGCAGAGGTCAAACGGATTCAGAGAGTTGAAACCAGTCACTGTGTCCATATAAACCACAGGAGGGAGCACTAAATCTGGGGACTTGAGTCATCGGGCTACCCACACCTGGATTTTTATTCCCATGGCCCACAACTGAGAGAGAGAGAAAAAAAAAGGAAGGGAGGAAGGAAGGAGAGAAGGAAGAAAAACACACTCCTGCAGTTTTAGTTCTGCCCATTTTATGACGATTTTGCTTTGTGGTTTTTGGATAACACCACCTTATAACCAAAAAGCCCCATCTGTCAAGATTGGGCATAGATTTTTAACTTCATATATTAACCATAAATAAATCTTTTGTTGACATTTATAGATATTTAGAATGTCTAGAATTTTAACTCAGATGCTCATCACATAATGATCTTTATGACCTGCCTCATGATAATGAAAAAATGGAACTGTAGAGATTAGTTAAGTGTAATATATCTGTCTAGACAGTGGAAATCTATTCTGGCTCCCCAAAATGAAGGTGTAGATCAGCAATTGAAACATGAGCATTCAGATGCTTGTGAAAATACAAATTCCAGACACATAACCCTGGAGATGCTGAATCTGCAGAGCCAGGCTAGGGTCTAGGAATCTTCATCTTAGCAAGCATTCCCCAGGGGGATTTGTAGGCAGCAAGTTTGTTGCTAGGAATAATCATATAAGATCAATACTTACTAACATGTAAATATGGAGATTATTAAACGAGAAAACAGTGGCTATAAAACAGTGTGTATAGTCTAATCTCAGTTTTAAAATACCTAGATACGGCCAGGCACAGTGGCTAACGCCTGTAATCCCAGCACTTTGGGAGGCCAAGGCTAGCGGATCACCTGAGGTCAGGAATTCGAGACCAGCCTGACCAACATGGATAAACCCCGTCTCTATTAAAAATACAAAAATAGCCAAGTGTGGTGGCACATGCCCATAATTCTGGCTAGTCTGGAGGCTGAGGCAGGAGACTCGCTTGAACCCAGGAGGGGGAGGTTGTGGTGAGCCGAGATCATACCATTGCACTCCAGACTTCGCAACAAGAACAAAACTCTGTCTCAAAAAAAAATACCTAGATAGGGAGATACATAGCAAAACAGATAAATACAGAGATAGATAGAAAAAGTTGGGAAGGATGGCAGGCACTAAGGTAATACAAAAAAACTGTTGTAGGATGACAATGGTTTTCAAAAATTATTTTGCTTACAAGTATTTTCTAATTTTCTACAGTACATTTACACTGATCTCAGACTAATAAATAGAACATTAAAAAAAATATTTATGGAGTTCCTAATGTACATTGAACATTAGGATTACAAAGTGGAATCAGGCCATGATTCTACCTTGAAAACCTCAGTCCCTAGAAGGAAACGGACACTTTCCCAGTGCACAGGCACAGCATGAAAAGATCTGTGGTGTCCACCTGGATGCAGCAGTACGGGAAGGCTGAGGACTTGAACCCTCACTCTCCCTGAGGCCACCCAGCTATAGCGCTGGACATTACAGCAGCACACTTATCTGTCTGGACCACAGCTGGGAAAGGCTGGAAAAATACCGGTCATATTGGGGATGGGGAATGATTTGCCCTCTGAAACACTGTTTTTGTTTTTCTGTTAAAGAACCAAAAGAAAACAACAGGAAAACCCAAACCAATACAAACCACAACATTAAAGACAAAGAAATAACATAAAAACAAAGACCTTTAGTATGTGGGATGGGACCTCCCTGTGGAAAGATGAAGAGCAGATGCTTGGTAGATTGCTACACATGCATCTGTGTCATCTCTCCCTTTCTGATCATGGTTATTTTGCTATGATTATAGGCATGTGGTGGCATATGCCTATAATCCCAGCTAGTCGGGAGGCTGAGGCAGGAGACTCGCTTGAACCCAGGAAGGGGAGGTTGCAGTGAGCCGAGGTTGCGCCACTGCACTACAGACTGGGTGACAAGAGGGAAACTCTGTCTCAAAAAAAAATGCCTAGATAGGGAGATACTAGCAGAACAGATAAATACAGAGATAGAAAAAGTTTGTGAGGATGGACACTAAGTGCCCGTCTAACTCAGTTTTCTGCTGAATTAGATCATACCCATCCTTCAAGCTCAGCTAGTTCTTCCATCCCACCAGTCTCCCCTAAGCCTTCAGTTGTGTAGCATCCCCATCCCTTAAACACACGGTATGTGATCTGATATACGTTTGCAAAATGTCATGTTTGGTATGTGTGATTTATTTCTTAGATTATAAAAGTTGTCATGTAAATTTTTCATGTTTTTTGGGGGGCTTAGTTTTTTTGTTTTATTTTGTTTTGAGACAGGGTCTCACTCTGTCATCCAGGCTGGAATCTAGTGGCACAATCATGGCTCACTATAGCCTCGAACACATGAACTCAGGCAATCCTCCTGCCTTAGCCTCCAAGTAGCTGGGACTACAGGCACACACTACCACACCTGGCTACTTTTAAAATTTTTGTAGAGACAGGGTTTTGCTGTGTTGCCTAGGCTGGTCTTGAATTCCTGGCCTCCTCTTACCTCCTGAAGTGCTAGGATTACAGGTGTAAGGCACTGCATCCACCACGGGAATCTTTGGTCACTAACAGCAATTTTAGGCATGTACATATTAGGCATACTATATACACTTTTCAGTAAATTATGTTGAACAAAAATACTTCTGATTTTTAAGATAGCTTAACACTAGAAAATAAACCTTCTGACTACACCAAAATGGTTACTTATCATTAATAAACACCAATTTAATTTTCTACTTAATTTTTTCAGCACTGCCACTTTATCCTGATACATTCATATGTTTTATTTTAAATTCAACAGTAGACAAATACTGATCAAATGCCCAAATTCCATGCTTCTAAAAGTAACTTTAGAAATAATTAATTTCCTCCATATCTAGCAGACTAGAACTACTAAATGTTTTAAGACATATGACTATCTCTTGGGAGAGGACAAAGTCACAATCTTGGAAGAATAAGAATGTGTTTTCCTTAAAAAAAAGTCTAAGAGGAGATTATTGTTAGAATTTCTTTTCTAAAATTCAGCATGGGTATAAAAGATCTGCTTTTGAGAAGACACTGACTGGAATGATAAATAATAATAAATGTTTGACTCAAATCACAAAGCTACTTTATATAATTTCAAATAAATGTCTTCAAGACAAGGTAGTGTATTATTTTAAAAGCTTTCTTTTTTTAATAGCAAAGGTAAGAGAAAAGCAGAGGCACATTATAACATTCCTCTAGCGCCCTCTGGCGTCCCGCTTGCAGCACACCTTTTGGAGTTCATTATTTGCTGTTTGCATAGCTATTTGCAAAAGAGCATTTTGGGAAACCACTAATGCGTCTGGAGAGGAATGCCTCACTAAAGAAAACCAAATATGTGGATCTTACAACATCTTACAACCAAATGATTTGCTAATTATGCCCATACATCCTGTTTACCTCACTCTGGGGAGATGAAGTTGGCATTATGCTTATTAAGGCCACACAGGTAAGTGGAGTTGATTAAACATGAGGGCTTGAAAAGGAAATCTCTGTAATCCTAGCCAATGTTTGTTTTGTAGAAAATTTCCATGGGAAGCTACAGATGACACGATAAGAGCCCGATGTTTAGTGCATACCTGCCCTTAATAAACATGCTTTGGTTAAAAAAAATTGCAAAAATTAGATGATTGAAAATTTATTGTTACAAGTGATGTTAGTCTTTTTTTTGTGGGTCAGAAGTACAAATATGCTCCTTTAAAACACACAAATTTAAAACTGACTCCATATTTAAAAGTCAACTTAACCTGAAATATTAAAATAATAACTGCGACTCACAAATATTATAAAGCAAAGGATAACGGCATGTAAATTGTAAGTAGGCATAAAGGGGAAAAAAAGAAAAAAAAAACAAATAACTCTACTCTAACATAATGAATACAAATCTCTGAAGGAAATATACCCCAATGTTAACAGAGTTTGTATTAAAGGAACAGAATTGTGTCTTTTTACTCATGCTAACTTCACCTATTTCCTTTTGATCCTTTCTTCATCATCTAATCCTATATTCCAAGTGCTAGAAGCAGCTGTCCTCACTTCTGGCTACTGTTGTTCTGTCTTTTTCATTGTCACAGCTGAGAAATTGACAATTTATGTAATCCAATTCATCTGCTTAGCAACAGGAAGGGCGGGGCTCAAAACAGAAGAAAACTACCCAGTAGCATTTGCAATTGTGAAAAGAGAAAGGAAGAATGGGGAACTGGCTAAAGGCCATGTCACTTATCTCTGAGGGTGCTGGAAAAAGAGATCAAATTATTTTCAATTCTAAACCTCAAAAGGATAAGTCAGAAGAAATGGCCTATATTCTTCTTAAACCTCTGTAATTATAGTCTTAAGAGTGCCACGTGACTAGAATGCCATAAACAGTGCTTCCTTGACAAATACATAGAAAGTTCCTTGCTCCTGAATTTCTAAATGTGTCAATGGGTTTGGCCTCCGAAATCGCCTTAGGGAAACAGTGTATTTTAGCTGAGTCAGATAATCCCATGCAGATAGGAGTTCTAGCCAGGTGAGAACCCATAATACAGCTACTCTGAGCACGGATCCCACTCCTTGTCCTGATGTACTTCCCATTTCATCTTGCATCAGTAAAAAGGAGTAAAGAGAATGGGAAAAGAACGGGAGCATCCCCACGGGAGCAGTTCTTTGCACTTCAAGCTTTCCATCTCTGTCAGAACCTACTTAGAGTTTGGGCTACAGTCTCATTGCATGAACGAGGACCCAGCAGTGGTAAGGGCACAAAAGTCATGTCATCAAGTTGCATTAACCTGCCATGTATTTCATCAGAAATTTATCAGATTTATGGTGCCGTCACATTTCTTCTTTATGGCAGGCTTGATCACAAATTCAGATGAAAGGGGTTTCAATGAACCCAATCAGCCAAATGATGTGCTTCAATTTTATTTTCTCGGTTAGTCTGTAGAAATTTGGCTAAATCAGCCACGACCTCGCCATGAAATAAAAGAGAAAATATCACCCAGTTCCCATTTAACAGATTTTCCTGCTGCTTAAATTGGTTTATTCATTTTTTCAAAGTGTGTTTTTTGAGCACCTACTATGTGCACTGTTCCAAGCACTGAGGTTGTTGTGGTGATTAAGATCGAAAGACTCCTGCTGTCATAGGCTGATAATATGATTATGTGTGACCACGCACACACAGACTAAAAAGGAAAAATTAATAGATACATAAGAAAATGTCAAATAGTAAAACAAATACATTACAGAGAATTAAGACATGGTAACATGACAGAGAGTAACTGTTTTATTAGCCTGGTGCAAAAGTAATGGCAAACCCACAATTACTTTTGCACCAACCCGATAGGCTGGGTGTCAGGGAGACGTCTATGAGGAGTGAAGGAGGCTGAGACATGAATGTTAAGAAGGATCCAGCCATGCACAGATTAGGGTTAAGAGCATCCAGCCCAGAAACAGCACATGCAAAGGCTCTATGGTAGGAACACACTTGGTGTGTTACAAAAATAAAAAGTAAACCAGAGTTTGGTTGGGGTTGAAGAGCGATGCAAAGCGATATTGGAGAACTAGACAGGGCCCAGATGACACAGGGGCTTTGTAAACCAGGCAGAGTCTGGATCTCACTGCAAACGAGATAGGAGGCCACAGGGGAATTATACATGGGGAGGAGAGTGTGATACAGTATTACTATGATTTTAAAAGATCATTTAAAAGATCATTACTGTGTGGAGAAGTGATGGAAGGGAGAAGAACAGGAAGAGGGAGACAAAACTGGGAGGCTCTTACAATAGGTGAGGGCAAAAGGAAACAGGGATTAGGACTGGAGGGCTGATAACAGAAACAGGAAGGATTAGATCGACTGGGATCTGTGTGGGAGGCAGGTTTAATAGGATAGACTGACTGCGGAAGGTGAAAATAAGAAAATAATCAAAATAAGCCTTAGATTTTTTTGTCTGGATGTTGGTGCTGTCTACAAAAATGGGAAAACTAGGGAGGGGGGGAACAGGTATGTGATACAGAATCAAGTTTTATTTTGGCCAGGTTAAACCTGTGATGTCTCCAAGATGTCCACACAGACACATTTAGGACCTGAGTTGAATATTTTGGGGAGATGCAGGGCCAGAGATATGGATTTGGGTATTATTAGCACATGGGATTGGAGATGACCTCATAAATAATGAAGAGGAGGGGTCTTGGGACCCAGTGTCTTGGGGCATTCAGCATTTAGTAGTTGGACAAGGGAGGAGAAGCCATGCAAGAAGATAGGAAAGCAGTCGCCAGTGAAGTATGAAGAAATCAGGAGAGTATGGTACCTAGAGAACAACTGGGGAAAGTAGGGAGGTCAGTGGAGTTAGTTGCTACCAGAGAGGTGTTAGAAAGATGAAGATTAGGGTGACCAGGAAGTTGGACAGTATCACTAGATTAAAAGGAGGAGGGTGTCTGCATAGAAGCTGGGCAACTGAAATTCAGTCCAACACCATGAATACCCTACAGTACAAACTGTGCATACAGAATTTCTCTAAGTTCTAAAATACTTTGCATTATTTACAGCTCATGTCATTTTTATTTCTATAACCAAACCACCTAAACATGCACTTAAATATTTCTAACCTTATGAGCACATGTTGTGATACAGACACTGAAACCTGACTTTATCAATAATATTCTTTGCTTTTTGCTTTCTTTTCTACTTTTTCTCATGTTATTTAAAATCAAGGGCATTCAATGCACAAAAAAATAGGTAAAATTCAAATCAATTAATTGTTATCCTTTGTGGAAAACACTTGCTCCTGGTAAGAAGCTAGAAACCATTAACTAAAATAAAGTTTGGTGATTATCTTTGGGTTTCAATGATTCAAATGATAAATTACTCCGCTTTTATTACAGGAAAACAGGATTAACTTTGTGAAGAGTTGCAACTGAAACTCAATGTTGGAAAAGGCACTGTTTCATACCAAAATTCTTATTTTATTTAGACAATTATCTTTAGATGTTGGACAATCTCCATGTTCAAAGCCAGGGAAATCTGCATTTTCTGGAGCCACTGAGTTGAGTTGCTAATGGTAGCTCCCTTTCTTCTTGTGTTGGGGGCAGAAAGACAGGCAGGCTGCATTGTTATTGTGACCATTTAAATTTTCCCATGGCAGCTACACTCCCAAGTGCCTCATCTAGTACTTTGCAAGCAGCAACAATACATCTATTCACTGTTTTCAGTGCTGAGAGAGGGGGGCAACATTCTCAACTGCCATGACTGATGGTCATGCAGCGTTGCCAAATTTGAGCAGGAGGATAATAAAGAGATGAGAATTCAGTTTTTGACAGAGAAATGAAAGTTAGTTAATAGAGCTCGTCTCAGAGGAAATAATAAAAAAACTTGACACCTGGCTAAGAAATGAATCAGACGACTTTCCAACGTTTTTCTTGCTCTGGATGAAGAGCATTAAACACACACACACACGCACACACACACACTCTCTCTCTCTCTCTCTCTCTCGCTCTCGCTCTCCTTTTGAAACCTTACTCTAAAAGCATCCTTTACTTCTACAGTATTTTAAAATCTTACTATTAAGTAAGTGTTGAGTAAAATCAGGTGTATCCTGCATTTCCTCAACTGGCATTTTCTTTTCTTTCTTTTTTTTTTTTTTTTGAGTCAGGGTCTAGCTTTGGTGCCAATGCTAAAGTGCAGTGGTGTAATCATAGCTCACTGTAACCTTGAACTCCTGGGCTCAAGCAATCCTCTGGCCTCAGCCTCCTGAGTAGCTGGAACTACAGTCGTGAGCCACCACACCTGGCCCTCAACTGACATTTTGTAATACTACCAGAAATTCCATATAACTTATGTTCTTAGGCCTTGAGGCAATCAAAGATTCTAATAAAAAAAAAAAATTAGGAAACCTCACATTTACATGAAGCTTTACAATTTACAAAATATTTTAACACATATGGCTTCACTGGACACAGAAATCCACTTTGGGAGGTGGCCATTATGCTTATTACACAGATGTGAACACTGAGGCTTGGAGAAGCTGGATGGTGTGTCTGAGGCCCATGATTATCAAGAGTACTGGGGCCAGGTGCAGTGGCTCACACCGGTAATCCCAACACTTTGGTAGGCCAAGGTGAGTGGATCACCTGAGGTCAAGAGTTCGAGACCAGCCTGACCAACATGGAGAAACCCCATCTGTACTAAAAATACATAATTAGCCAGGCGTGGTGGCACATGCCTGTAATCCCATCTATTCAGGAGGCTGAGGCAGGAGAATCAGTTGAACCTGGAGGCAGAAGTTGCAGTGAGCTGAGATTGTGCCACTGCATTCCAGCCTGGGCAACCAGAGGGAAACTTCGTCTCAGAAAAAAAAAAAGAGTGCTGGAATTCAAAGCTAGTGACTTTGCTGTTGTTTTTTGCACCATGGCAGAGCTCTGTAGCATCAAGAAGATAAACTGTGCAAAAAGTTTCATGCTCGGTTTATTGTATTTCATCCTAGTTGTTTGACAAGGTGGTAATGTGGAGTTTGAGGATCCACAGCACTCTACTGGTTAAGTATGTGATTGTGGGAGGTCATTTCCTTTTGTGCTCAGTTTTCTCATCTGTCCAATGAAACATTCAGACTAAAGACTCTTTTTTTTTTTTAAGATGGAGTCTCACCCCATCACCCAGGCTGGAGTGCAATGGCACAATCTCGGCTCACTGCAATCTCCATCTCCTGGGTTCAAATGATTCTCCTGCCTCAGCCTTCTGAGTAACTGGGATTACAGGCGCATGCCACCACGCCCGGCTAATTTTTTGTATCTTTAGTAGAGATGGCTTTCACCATGTTGGCTAGGCTGGTCTCAAACTCCTGACCTCATGATCTACCTGCCTCCGCCTCCCAAAGTGTTAGGATTACAGGTGTGAGCCACCACGCCCAAACCTGTAATCCTAAAGACTCTTATAGGTCATGAAATTCTGAAACTGTATGAACCATATCACATTACTGCCCATAATATTCTATTTGTCTACAGTGTTCATACCACACATTATATTCTCTGTGTGCTTTGGGGGCACAAAAATTTCAGTCACACTGAGTAATGCACTCTAGTTCAGCTTTAAAGTGAAAGCGTATTAATCTGTGTGTTCTTTGGGAAATTATAAAATCACTGAGTTTGCCCAATGTTTCCCTAACAGATTCTGAAAGACATTAGTTTCTCTGTAATTCCCTATTCAGTTATCAAATATCAACTAAGTATTTAATGTACATCTGGGAGACCAGAGGTAATTATAAAAACACAATTCAAATTTGGTTCATGAAGACTTTATAAAGAATAAAATTATTCTTTTAATCTATTTAGTACAAAGAATAACCTTATTCTTTATGATAACCAACCAAGGTGAAATGACTAAAAATCAAGTGGAAGCTGAATTGGTGTAAAAGACTGTCAGGATCAAGCAGGCATTTAAAGTGCAAATTAATAAGCAAATGTTTGCTGGTCTTCTCAGGCTTAGCACCACAATGAGGAAAACACACAAGAAAAAGGACTCTTATGTGGCTGCCTCCTTTTCAGTTTTCCTAATTATGAGAGTGTGAATTGGTGATTTTTTAAACTATTTCATCTATGTGGATTTCTAAAATAATATAGATAATTTCACAAAGGCAAGGGGTCATTTTTTTGTGAGTAATAAACTGAAAACAGTGGATCTGATTTTTCTACGCAGCTTGTCAAAAAAATCTCAGAATGAAAAGCAAGGTGAAGTAAGGCTTCTTCGTGAAAGAGCTGAGAACAGCATTTTTGAGTATAGGAAGGAAAGTGCTCTTAGACAGAAAAAAACCCTGAAGAGGTTGCTGGTGAGGGAGAGACAATTGTTGGGGTGAGATTCAGGGGAAAGATACATTAGTTTAATGTTTAATGTGCTGTTCTCTTGACATTTGTGGTTCTGATCAATCTAACATTTCTGGAAGACCAGGCATGGCCAGACACTGGAGCAGGAGGGATGTGGTGATGGGGATGAGACTCCATGGGCTGCTTCTGGTTTCCACCAGGCTGATGCATTTGGCTGAGGCAATCCTGGGGACACAGGAACTGTAGCACCAGCACATGCTGGACACATTTTGTCAAGTGGAGCAGAGCTTTCTTTGTGGAGAGCTAAGTTGCTTGAACAGATTCTAAAATAATGACTGTGGCTTTCTTTTTCACTCTATGGTACAAAATTTTTCTAAGAGACCACTCAATCATGCCTATTTTAGGAAACAAACTTTTATCTACGTATGCCACTTCAAGCAATAAATCTTCCCAATATGTAATCATCAGTAAATATTTATAGCTCAGTTACTTAATATGACATGTTTGTTAAAAAAAAGCCTTTGAAAACTACTTTGGGTTTTGAGGCTTCCTTGTACCAGGAAGACGGGAAAAATGTCAAGAGAGGAGCAATAATGTAATTCAGTGATAAATCTGCAGAAATCAAAACTTCTTAAAAATAGACATAATAACAACTACCGTATTAGTGAGAAGGGTTTTGAGTCTGGATCTCGTTTAAAGTTAAAGGCCATCAGAAATCTACAGCCAACAATGGGTATATGGGATGGGGATGAGGGTGCTTTAATGAATAACAGAAAAGATGACCAAACTCCCAGACCTTGGGAGGAAAGAGTTCAGGTCTTCTGCAGACGCCCCAGTCACTGGAAGTAGACTTTCAGTTGTGGCATTCTGACTTTCTTCTTGACAGTGTAGACAGGCCTTGTCACATGGAGGAGAACCCATGGCTCTGGGACCACACGCTAACAGAGAGAAAATGTCTCTCACCAGCCTCAGTTCAGGTTTGGTCTGTTTTGAATCAGAAGCTCCACTCTAAATCAATGGCTGTGGCGTGGGAGGAGTATAACGTGCTTGGCTTAGGCTGGAATATCCCCTTTTCCCTCTAGAGCCACATGACCTGAAGACTTTGTCTTGGAAGAAAGGTAACGGTGTGGGAAGATGAAATAGGAAATAACCAGTACCATGATCATTTATGAAGGCTCCATGTGGGCCCACGTTCTTTACCTGTATAGTGCTGATTAACTGTTAAAAGTGTCATACAGGTTTTATTATACATATTTCATAGGTTGCATACCAGCTAACTAACTTTCCCAGTGCCATACAACTAGATAAAGGTGTGGGTGGAATTTGGACCCAGAGTTATCTGATTTGAGAGCCTAAATTCTTCCCTTCTACTAAGTCATGCTCCTTTAAATAAATAAACAAATAAAAAGACTGTTATATTGACTTCACCTAGATTTAGCAAAGACAGAAAATATGTGGCATATATATTTCTACTCCGAAATTCCACACCCATGCAGACATTACTAATTGATCACAGACCCAGAATTTTCAGCACAGTGCTCCAGTCACCAGAGACAGGCACATGAGTTAACCCCTGCATGTAACAAGCACAACTTAAACAGTCTATGCTAAGTTCTCGTGATTCTAAGAAGATTCACCTTCTTTAACCACTAACCAAAACCTAGCAATCTTCCAGCAATTTTTGAGCATGATACCACTTGATAATTGAGGCAGAAGCAAAGAAACTGTTAAAGCCTTTTACCAGAATCTGCAAAACTGCAGGCAATAGCGATATTTTATTTTGAAAAGCATATAACTACAGGCCTTTGGTACTGCTCGCTGACATTTAGAATTTACTAATGGGCCTGAATAAGAAACAGTTATGGAATTTTAGAAGAGACTTGGTGTATAAACTAGGCCAATAATTTACTTCAAAGGTGAAGTTTTGCTTGGTTTCTCGATCCATTGAGCCAAAGAGTTATTCATTAGAGAAAGTATGAGACTAACATATGACTAAAGCAGAATGGCAAGAATGGAATTAAAAAAGAACAGCGAGGCCGGGCGCAGTGGCTCATGCCTGTAATCCCAGCACTTTGGGAGGCCAAGGCGGGCAGATCAGGAGGTCAAGAGATTTGAGACCATCCTGGCCAACACGGTGGAACCCCGTCTCTACTAAAAATACAAAAAAATTAGCCGGGCATGGTGGCACGCGCCTGTGGTCCCAGCTACTCGGGAGGCTGAGGCAGAAGAATCATTTGAACCCAGGAGGCGGAGTTCAAGTGATTGAGCCACTGCACTCCAGCCTGGTGACAGAGCAAGACTCCATCTCAAAAACAAAACAAAAAAAAACAGAGAATAATGCCCCCTGGAAGGAAAGGCATCCATTCAAGCTTTAATGGTAGATAGGAAGTGAGAAAAGTGAAGAAGAGCTGACAATTATATTTGAGTGCAAAGTCTGAAACAACAACACTCTAAAGCTACCAAACCAAGCCAGAACATTAAGATTTTAAAATGTCACTTGAACCAAGATTAGCCTTATTACCTTAAATGGACTTGAGCCTAATGAATATATTTAAGTATAAATATAAATTCTGTGCCATGGGACTAGAACTTTCAAATAAATCAGGAAAAACTGAGGAAGTAGACAAAAATAAGTGTAATAAAATCTGCTTACCTCTTCTTTTCATCCACTTTGCTCTATTTTTTAATGGAAACCTATTTGGTTCCAGAATGTTTCTATTTGATACAGATCAATTTTTATATTCTAGCAGAGTTGTAATGTGGAGTATAACAGAGGTGGAAAGTATATATATGGAAAATATTATTTCTATAAGTCAAAGAGAATCCAGATTTTTCTAAAAAATCTTTGCAATGCTGATGTATCAGCACTGCCTAGGTTAGTAAATATTTGTTCAGCTTGTTTACTCCTTTTATCATGAATTATTTTCTCTGAATAACAAAAACTATATATTTGTATCTAGAAGCATTTAAACTTCATTTATTTGACTAACGATTATATTTTACTAATGAAATATTTTATGTAAAATTTAGTAACGAAAAGTTGAGACTCCACAGGACACCCTTCTTGGTTCTGCATCCTCTCTGTGCCTTTCTTTTCTCAACTGCTCCCACCTGCCTGTGTTTCTGCCTCCTGGCCACAGGCCTGCCAACTCTGTCTCGTCGTCATCATCACCACCTCCTTACTCTTCAACTCCCTAGCTGAAATACAGGCATCCATCCTGGGGACACAATTTTGGAACAGAATAGCATCATCCCAAGACTGACAGAATCCTGGTATCAAAAGATGTGATTATGAAAAGAAAGCACCAGAGAGATGGTAGCAGAAGGACTTAGCCTAGCTTTGAAGATGGATGAAGGGGCCAAGAGCCAAGGAAAGTGGGCAGCCTCTGGAAGTTGGAAGAGTCGGGATAAAGGATTCTCCCTGAGAATCTCCAGAAAGGAATGTGTCTTTGATCTAAGCTGAGTGAAATCCATGTTAAACTTCTGATCTACAGAACTGTAAGAAAATGCATTTGTGTTCTTTTAAGCCACTAAGTTTATGGTTCTTTGTTACAGCAACAGCAGGGAACAAACACATCTCCTGTCTGTCATGTATTGGTGTGGGGAATACCTTTCTCGTACACAAATCACATCTGGTCATCATAAATTAAAAACATAACCAAATCTCATCATAACTGTATTAACTAAAGAGTTAAGAATGATGCTCTTCTAAACAAAAATGTAAACCCTGAAGGCAGGTCTGTAGAGAATCTCTGGTATACTCATTTTCTCATTTCTGTCATTAATAATTTCTTACTCCCTTTGTTAAAGGCCTCTAAGGAACTTGCTGCTGTTGTCCTTCACAAATTTATTTCACAGCCTTCATATCACTACCCCTCTGTTACATCCCCTCAGTGCAGCCTTGCTATAGTCCTACCTGCCTCCCTGCATTGTCACTCATGGGTCACTGTGCCTGGGTCCCGTCCCTCCTTGGTGCCAACTAACTTGCCTTATTCACAGTTTAAGCCAGCACCCACATCACGGTCTGCATTTTCTCAGACTTTTATTTGCGGCAGACTATTATTTGCTGCAGAGAGTGGCAGAAGAAGGCCAGGCCCGGTGGCTGATACCTGTAATCCTAGCACTTTGGGAGGCTGAAGTGGGGGGATCAACTGAGGTCAGCAGTTCAAGACCAGCCTGGCTAACATAGTGATACCTCGTCTCTACTAAAAATACAAAAATTAGCCAGTGTGGTGGTGTACACCTGTAGTCTCAGCTGCTCGGGAGGTCAAGGCAGGAGAGACTTGCTTGAATCTGGGAGGCGGATGTTTCAGTGAGCCGAGATCATACCACTGCACTCTAGCCTGGATGACAAAGTGAGACTCCATTTCAAAAAAAAAAAAGAGAGAGAGAGAGTGGTAGAAGAAAGCGTCCTGAAGAGGAAGGTACTTATTATATGCATAGGTAACCAATGAAATTTGAAGGGAGGAGGCTGCAATGTGGGTGATATCACCCTACTTAGAAGGAATGCTTCTAGGACACAAAACCCCCCTTTCTCTCTTGTCATGGTGTCTTCTGAGTTCCAGAATTCATTTGAGCTTACAATTGGCTGCATGTAAGCATCTATCTGGGGCTGCACACACTGAGGAAATGAAGAGACTGTATCTTTCTCAGATTCATGTCTGTATTGCATCAATTATGGTGCCTTCCACAATCTTAATAAGTTCCATTATTTTGGCCTATAACTTTGGTGCTATTGGTGTATCTGAATGACAACACATTTTCTAAGATCACACAGGTAGGATGCCCGGCTCAAAATCACAGTTCTGCTACTTACTCTCAATATGAGCTTTGAGGAAGTTACTTAACCCCTCCCACGCTTTAGTCCTTCTATCAGTAATAAGCAAACGTACCTCAGGGGTTTCCTTAGGATTAAATGAATTATATGAAAAGCCCTGATGAGTGTTTGCATTATCATCATAATTTTCTTAAACATCTATACCAAAAGAGCATTCAGCATCTTATCTCAGCAGGATGCAGAGGTAGGCAAAGCGTGGGCTTCCATGTCAGGCTGTCTGGGTTTAATGGCAACTTTACCATTCACTAGCTGAATGGTGTGGCCTTGGGCATGTTATTTAATCATCCCGGGCCCATTTTTTGTAATTAAAAAAAAAAAACACTATGAGCACTTTACATGTATAGTTCTGAGAATTTAGTGGCATAACTCATGTAAAGAGCTAACAGAGTCTGGCATATTAGTAAATATTCAATAAATATTAGTTTTAATTAGGCATCAACAAATGTCCCTTATGCATTGGAGAGCACACGATTTGTGAGTGGTTTTCTCACAGTCCACTGTGAGAGGAGGCTACGGGCAGCTGGGCTCTCTCCACCATCGATGTGGCTAGCAGAAGTCGGATGGGATGGAGAAGGTAGGTCTTAGGGTCCCTGGCCTGGCACAAGCACTTCCAGTGTGAGGAGAATGTGAGTTCCCAGCACCATGAAGGAACTGTGGAAGGCATCTGTCTGAGCATAATGAAGCCATTCCCAACCTTCCGGCTTCCATGTTTAGCAGGTGCCCTGAGCCATAAGCCCTTGGCTGCGCACCCCAGCATGAAGCCGCTACAGTGAGTTCTTCCATCTGCCTCAGCACAGGCACTCTGCTCTGGATATTGAATGTCAACCTTCTCTCCACAAGCAGTCCCTTCAGGCACTGTCAGGATCCATCAGTCACCCAGCAACCCCAGAACAACCTTCTCACAGAAAGGGTGCCATCTGCTATCTCAGCCCCAACTCTAGGGCAGCTCGCTACCCTGGACGTTCTTCCTGCTGCTTTCCACACCATCTTGTTATCAAGAGCCACAAAGGGAAGCCAGAAAAACGTTACTGTCCTTTAAAGGAAGTGATGTGCTAAACCATGAGTTCATGTTACTGCTCTGCAATGGAGATGACAACCAATTTATAGGCCAAATATAAGACAAAGGCACCCTGTATACTCAGAGGAAATGAGCTGACTTGACTGTGGTTTGCCTGGGGCTCATGGAGCACCCTGTAGGTGATGGGCCCTCAGTTACTTTGGGTAACACGAAACACTGCGGAGTGAGTGAGGAAGATGGACTGGATCACATATTAAAATATTTATAGGATGTTAAAAGAGACACTCTCTCCTTTGATAATCATACTTGAAAACATTTTCATTTGTTACATATAAAATGGATTAGACTACAGAATTCTGTACAAGGACAAATTGACCATGCATCACCTTCCATCTACTTTCTCCAATAGAGAAAACATTTCACCGTTTTCTCTACTGTCTGATTTCCAGCTAGGTTGTTGGTCTCACATACTCCTTAACATAGCAGGCTGAATAGTCACCCCCCTCAGAGGTCTAAATCCTAATCTCTGGAACCTGCGTCTATGTTACCTTAACAGCAAGAAGGACTTTGCAGATGGTGTTAAGGACCTTGAGATGGGAAGTTTATTCCGGATTATCTACATGGGTCCTAAATCCAAGCACAAGGGTCCTTGTAAGAGAGAGGCAGAAGGGTCAGAGGAGATGTGACCATGGAAGCAGAGGACAGTCTATGGGGCCAGGAGCCAAGCAGTGCCGGTAGTCTCTAGGAGCTGGAAAAGGCAAGACAAAGACTCCCCTAAAGTCTAGAAGGAACACAGCCATGCTGACCCAGTTTAGACTTCCAACCTCCAGAACTATAATAGAAATCTACATTTAAGCAACTTAATCTGTGGTAATTTCTTACAGCAGCCATAAGGAATGAATATGTTCATGGTGGGAGTATGCAGGGCATCATATACTGTCTGTTCAAAGCAAAATGGAAATAAATAATAGATGTCAAAATAACAGATAATGTTAAGCAGCTCCTAATCCATGTAGCATTACAAATAAAAGTAATGAGGCTGGGTGCAGTGGCTAATACCTCTAATCCCAGCACTTTGGGAGGCTGAGGCAGGTGGATCATTTGAGGCCAGGAATTTGAGACCGGCCTGGCCATCCTGGTGAAACCCCTTCTCTACTAGAAATACAAAAATTAACCTGGCGTGTTGGCACACACCTGTAATCCCAGCTACTTGGGTGGCTGAGGCATAAGATTTACTTAAACGTGGGAGAATGTGGTTGCAGTGAGCTGAGAACATGCCAGTACACTCCAGACAAAAAAAAAAAAAGTAATGATAGCTAGGTTAAGGTTATTAAGGTTTAAACTCTCCAATAGTCCATATAAGTTTTTAGGGAACTTTAAAAAAATTATGTCTGAATGGGTACAAAGATACAGTTGGAAGAAATAAAACCTAGTGTTCGACAGATCAGTAGGGTGACTATAGGTAATGTTAATCTACAACTGTACATTTCAAAATAGCTAACAGAGAATCATTCCAATGTCCTTGGCATAAAGAAAAGATAATTATTTAAGGTGATGGATATCCAATTACCCTTATCTTTATACATTATATGATTGTATCAAACTGTCACATGTAGTCCCAAAATATGTACATTATGTATCAATAAAAAACTATCAATTTTTTTTAAAACTATGTCTGATCTTAGGATTCAGTGGTTTAAATCTTACCAGTTTTTCTGCTTGTTATGAATTACTTCCACCTTATTTTTCTTTATTTACATCATTCTCTTTTTATTCACAAGGTCAAAGTTTGTGGTCTAAAATTATCTCTTTTTCTTGTCTTAGAGCCATGCCCTGTGTGGAGAAAGCTCTGCTGTGGTTTTTAGCTCCCAGACGTCCCACAGGGCTACTTAGTTAAGCAGCTGTGAAGGCTGTTTTCTTCTGAGGGTGGAGTCCCTGTTTTCACGGTGGGAAACAGCTCTTCCTTCCAGGGCTATTCAGTGAGCCATCAGACAGCTCTGCTGCCTGCTCAGCCAGGGGCATTCTTCTCACCAGAACCATCAGAGTCACAGAGTGGAGCCTCGTCAGCCCCTCCATGGGGACATAGACAAGGACTAGGGTTTATGGGCTTCACTGGGTAGACAGTGTCATTTCAGATGTGTGCCTGATGAATAGCAAGACTTTCAGAACTAAGGGTCATGGGGGCTGGGGGTAGGAAGAACCTTTCTAACAAGACTGTAATCCATTCTTAAAACGTAATTCTAAGAAGTTTGTTATCTTCTGATTTTCTTGCAGTCAAACAAAGATACCTTTTCTTCAAGCTCAGTACTGAACTCTATTTAAACCTTGACTAGAGTAAGCACAAAACATTTTCCCTAACTTGCATACCCTTTCTCCTGCCCATTCTTCAAATATCAAATCTTTTTTCTGATTGATTCAGCGAGAGATCTCTCCCACCCCCACCCCACCTCCCACATCTCCAATTTGTTTTCCCAAATTTCTATTAATTTACAACTCCAACTTAAAGTCACAATCTAAAAGCCTTAGATAAACTAAGAGCTTGGATCTCAGATCACTTCTTCTCAAAGAAAAATGCAGTAGCTAACTACGGCAGCCATAGAGAGCTGTGCAGGCCTCACACTGCAACTTCAGGGGCTTGCTCTATTATCACTAACATTTACTAAGTGCACAGCATGTGCAAGACACGGTGCTATGAATATCATGAGGATCAGTCAGTTCCTTTAGTCCCCATAAAAACCTTGTTATTTTCATTTTACAGGTAGGAATATTGGGGTCCCTTCTCAAAAGAGGTTAGGTAAATTGTGCAAAGTCACACAGCTGGTATACATGGATCCAATCTCAAATCCAGCCCTGTTTAATCATACTAGGCACTTGGAACAAAACAACATAACAGTAGGGAGCAATGCTGCGGCAAATAAGGCACAAATAGTAAAACTGAAATATGCAATTATACCAGTCTTTTATACTGGTCTGAAATATACAAGTATACTGAATTTTATTACAATTGAAGGTGAAACCGCTGTCATAGATGAGATGTTGCCCACAGAAGGATTTGTCTTCAAATACTGAAAGATCAATACTTGGTTTGTAATCTGCATACCTATTTCAGAACAATTCAAAATGAGAAAGAAAGCAAAGAATAAAATATATTCCACTAATAAGCCATCACGGAACCCTAAGTATTTACAAAAACCCCTTCAAAGATGTCTGTCACAACTTAATCTCATTTCTATCACCCCATGAATTATTTGACCTTTTGAGTAGTTGTTGTAAAATATAGCAAGGATGATAAAGATGAGAACTAAAGGTAATGTCATGTCATATTAAATGTAATTTGATATGGCAGGAAGCTTAATTTGCACAACAAAAAGGTTTATAATTTATGGTGGCTAAATGGCTAATTTAACATGGTGCTTTTGTCCATTATTTGAAAAAGGACTGGGAATTAAGACTTTGCATAGAAATGCAAATTCCTATTCTGTTATTTCTGGGAAAATCATACTGAATATACCTCATTTTATTTTTTTCCCTGCAAATATAATTTGCTATAACTTTGAGTACCCCTTGAAGCAAACTTTTATAAATGTAAATGCCAATAAAATCTACCACTTGACTTTAATATCTTCTGGAGGTATTTTCATTTGCTACTCTCTCTTACAGTACTTTTTGATATCTGTTAGCCCTTACTTCTGCTTCGTTGTGATTTTTTTATTCAAATGTCTTTTTCTCCTATCTCTCAAGCCAGCTATTAGATTATAAGTTTGTCAAGTTTCTCAAGGATGTATTTTATCCTCCTGAGTAGCTGGTACTACAGGCATGTACCAGCATGCCTGGCTAATTTTTATATTTTTAGTAGAAATGGGGTTTCACTATGTTGGGCAGGCTGGCCTTGAACTCCTGACCTCGTGATCTGCCCAACTTGGCCTCCCAAAGCGCTGGGATTATAGGTGTGAGCCACCGTGTCCAGCCTCTTCATTAGATCCTTGATATATTTTAACCTTAATTAGTTTTTTAAAATGTCCCTAATTCTAACACCTGATTACACAGGCTATGAAAGCCCCTTACTATAGTTCACTTGCTCTCTCCCCCACCTAGGCTAATCAGAAGCAATATCACTGATGGGCAGCACTCATGAGCCCATCTTCAGACACACTGATAAAAATAGAGCATGTCAGGGGAGATACCATGATCACGAAGGTGGTTTTCCCAGGGCGAGGCTTATCCATTGCACTCCGGATGTGCTGACCCCTGCGACTTCCCCAAATGTGGGAAACTTGACTGCATAATTTGTGGTAGTGGGGGACTGCGTTCGCGCTTTCCCCTGGTTTCTTAAAAAATAAATAAATAAAAATAGAGCATGTCAAATGGCACTGTTCTGAGACCTCTGTAAGAATGTTATCTTTTTCATGAGAAATCATCCACTACCTAATTTTCATGACTACAGAGTAGAATTCATTCAGAAGATACTGAAGGCTGAGCATGAACCATGGGGCACTCAACTACCCCAAGGATAACACACACATGCTGATTAATACTATTAATATTATAACTGCAGTCTCTATTCCTTTTCTGGGCTATCTAGATTCTCCCCAGGAACCATCAATCGTTTATCTGAGGTGCTCCGAGGACAATTAATTATCTATCCTGTCAGGGGGTCCCATTAATGACATTAAGTGATTCTTTTGCTTGCATCCATAATTTAAAAATTTTTTAATTAAAAAATATACATAAATAGGATGAATTTCTTATGTCCATATCATTTTTTCTGACAGGTATAGACTTAACATAATTATGCTTTACATATCAAAAAAACAGATATTGATATTGTGTATAATTTTCTCCTTATGCAATGAAAATAACTGTAATATGTATAATTTTGAATTATATGTATTTGAAAAGAACAGTGAACACATTTTCTACTATTTTATTAAACACTGCAAACAACATGGTGTTTAAAATAAATTTAAGCAGAAATTCTTGCTTATATGTTCTCTTTCTCTCAAAAGCTAAATGACTGATACATCAGAAGTATGATCTCTTAATGATACTGAAAAGTAGAAAATAACAGCCAGTAGTTTGTTTCTTAACTTCAGAGTGTCACAAAAGTAAGAGAAAAAGAAAAAAATTATTTTCAGAACCGGCTGACATACAGAATTATCTAAGGCCCCTGAAATCTAGTATTAATGTATCAGTTTCAGATTAAGATTTAGAAACACGGTGCAACACTGCCGCTGAATTCAATAAGATAAAGCACAAGACGAGCTGGGCTGTTGAATAATTGCTATGTGCCTAAGATTAGAAAAGCTAATTTACACGCTGTTCCTTTGCAGTAGGCACTATGAAGTCTCAAATGAGCAAGTGAGAGGCCTGACAGCCCATCATGAAATTTTACAGTATTCTGTGCTATTAATTATAGAGACCCATGTGATAGAGAGTGAAAGAGCAGGATGGCCTTCATGTTAAATTATATGGGTTATATAACACTGTTAATAAGACAATAATAAGACAGTGACATGGTGCTCACGGTCCAGAGCCTTTCCATGTGTGCATCTCACGGTATACTCAGAGCTGCTTTGTACGACAGTTTATAGATGCAGAAACTACGCCTCAGAGAGGTTAGTGGCCAGTCTAAGGTCACCTGGCTGATACAGAACACAGAACCCAAGCCTTCTGCCTCACCTTCCCATGAAAAATGAGCCCCTCTTTAATTTCCTTTGGGGATGTTTTTGGATGTTTCTGTATCAGTCTTTACTTCCAGATGATACTTTTGATGCATTAAAAACACAAAGCCTATACTTCCTCCAATTCCCAGCTAAATAGAGTTCTGTTCAATATGAGCAAAGGTATGATGGTGTCTTAGAAATGTATTATCCTCCTTTTATATTTTAGGTACATCAGGAGACTCAAAAAGAAATGCAGTTCCTACAAGATTCATCACCACCTGCTTCTGCCTGTTGGACTACACTCATTTGTCACACTATTGTCTCAGGACATAGAAACATGCTGAGTAACCAAAGACAAGCCAATGGGGAATTAACAATGCATATCCAGCCCAAAACCCTGCCACCATCCTGAGGGACCACAAAGCTATACAAGCTTTTATGCCAAGTATCTATTAATATTTAAGCACACAGGAAAGGGCTGGAAACCTGGCACTGCTGCATTCCTTTTCATTTAACCTCAACTCAGTTCCGTCTTAAGGAAATGAATTACTGTATCTGATAGTAATGTTCTCCAAATGCGTTAGGCACTGATAGGAGGGTTGGCATCTAAGAGAAGGCCTCATAGCCTTTCATTTGTGTATGCCACCAGCAGCCAACAGTGGAGTCACATGCTTGAGTGCCTGGTGCTCAGTAGAAATTTAACTGTTTCCTCATTTTACAAACATTTGATGGTTTGTTTACTGGCACCTCCAAACAAAGCGTTCTGTAGTTAAAAAAAAAAAAAAAGGCCATTCTGCAACATTCCTAAGCATTTTTAGGCCTCTTCATATTGACCGGCCTCAAGAAATATGTAGGCAGACGAATATCTGCAAAACTTGCTCAGGCAGGACGACGTACCAAAGCACTAGCATGCATTATGCATTGCTACAGGCATGTATTTTGAACAGCAGAAATACCACGTTAATTTGAGCAACATCTTGAAATAGCAACAGGAATTATTTTTAATACGATATTCAAGTGGGAATGATAAAATGTCATTTATCTAGTGTCTGTGTATCACTATTTCTGTTTTTCCCCTCAGTCATTCATCTTGAAAGAATGAAAAAACAAAGGGCTCAAAGATGGCACCACAAATCTGGAATGCATGACTGGCTTTAAGGGAAGAAAGACGCATGTGGAAGAGAAAGGAAAGCAGAATCCAAAGTGGCTGAAGGAAGCAGTGATAGAGATGGCACAGCAGGGGTGTGAGGAACCTCCTGAGCTGCAGCTTTCAACCTTTGCTTGACAGTAGCCCATGATAAGACATGCTTTCTACACAGGGCCCCAGGATCTAGGAGACACATGCAAATGGGTGATCTGTGTACGTACACAGATGGATTTACATCAATACAGACTTATACAAACAGATAACTGAAAAGTTTTATGAAATAGCACTTAGCCATTACTATGTATAAAGCACTTATCTTTTCTATTCTACTACATTGTTTTTTTTTTGAGACTGAGTCTCACTCTATTACCCAGACTGGAGTGCAGTGACATGATCTCAGCTCACTACAACTTCTGCCTCCCATGTTCCAGCAATTCTCATGCTTCAGCCTCCCAAGTAGCTGGGATTATAAGCATGTGCCACCACCACACCCAGCTGATTTTTGTATTTTTAGTAGAGAAGGGGGTTCAACATGTTGGCAAGGCTTGTCTTGAACTCCTGACCTCAAGTGATCTGCCCTCCTTGGCCTCCAAAAGTGCTGGGATTACAGGCGTGAGCCACCGTGCCCAGTCCTGTTCCACTACATTCTATTTCTATGTCATTAAAAATGATGATTATGCCCCACCAGTGGGTCACAATCTACTACATGAAAATCAGTGCTTGCAGAGCTTTAAAGTTTCTATTTATTACATTAACTCTAGAGGCTAAGAGTTAGATTATGACGTTGTTCATTCTTTAGAAAAAAGATTTCATACATCAAAAATCTTTTATATATAGTCATCCCTTGGGATTCAAAGGGATTGGTTCCAGGACCCCTGCAGATACGGAAATCCACAGATGCACCAGTCCCTGATATAAAATAATGCAGTATCTGCATATAACCTACGCACTTCCTCCCGTACACTTTAAAACATCTCTATATTATGTATAGTATCTAATACAATGTATAGGCTATGTAAATAGTTGTGATAGTATATTGTTTAGGGAATAATGACAAGAAGAAGAAGTCTGTACATGTTTCATACAAACACAACCATCCATTAAGAAAACATTTTCAATCTATGGTTGGTTGAATCCACGGATGAGGAACCAAGGATACAAAAGGCCAACTGTATGTGGAAATTTAAAAAATATTTTTCTGGCTGGACATGGTGGCTCATGCCTGTAATCCCAGCACTTTGGAAGGCCAAGGTGAGCAGATCACTGAAGGTCAGGAGTTCAAGACCAGCCTGGCCAACATGATAAAACCCTGTCTCTACCAAAATATACAAAAATTAGCTCAGTGTGGTAGTGCACACCTGTGGTTCCAGCTACTCAGGAGGCTGAGGCAGAAGAATTGCTTGAACCCAGGAGGTGGAGGTTGCCGTGAGTTGAGATCACAGCACTGTGCTCCGGTCTAGGCGACAGAGCGAGACTCTGTCTCAATATATATATACGTGTATATATACACACGTATATATATATTGATATATATATATTTTCCCTGAAAATATTTCCTTTTAAACAATTTATATCAATAATAAATAATTTCCTAAAAGAGGTAAATAGAAATAAAAAGTTAATGTTCTTGCAAGAAACTTGTGGAACTCAATGACTATAGGATTCCCCCCTTTACTTACAGGAAAGAGACAACGGCTTACATGACGGTGCATCTGGATCAACCCACGACCTGAGCTCTGCCCTGCAGATGACCAGAACGGCTTTACTCCCTCCCTTATATGTGCCAATATCTGGAGCTCCATGGGCTTCAGTGGAGTTGAGTGGAGTCTTTCTCCCATACTGCTAGTTGCACCCACTAGATTACTTGGAAGCAGAGAGATCTTTTTGAATTAAAGTGATCTGCATCCCAGTTCCTTCCCTGTCAAAGTTATTAGCATACTTTGACAGAGGCTAGATGGAAGAAAGGACAGAGGTGTCTGAGGGAAGAAACCCCTTGAAGGCAGGAAATGGGACCAGGGGAACTGCCTCTGTACTAAAGGCTAAACTTTCAAGGGTGTATTAGTCTAGGTCCACGAACTGGTTTATTCTAGAATCTGTTTCAAGGCAGATGCCGGTGTGCAGCAGGATGATGATCTCTGACAGTGTGGATGAAGTGAGATAGCCATGCCACTGGTGTCCTTGTGACAGAGCTATTGCCCTTGAGGAACCACTGCAGCCTGGGTGAACCAGCAGGATCTGGTCTGGTGGCAGTGCCAGTGAAGTGGCATTGGCAGTTGGCAGCAGCCCAATTGTGCCACTTCTCTGTAGTCAAGAGAATTTCAACAAGTGGCAAGACTGGACCTCTGTCTTTGTCTTCAGCCACGGCAGTCATGGAACACCAGGACCAGCAGGGCTGAGGGGTTTTTCCACAACCTGATCTCCATGGGAATATCAGGGCATTCAATTCCCTTAGGACATGGCTGCAGGAACAAGAATGTTATCACTCAAGAGGCCCAGGCAGCCTGGCTTTAGGAACTTCTTTGTCTCCAGCCTTTTCCAGCAAATACAAGACAGAAGGAACCATATCATTTTCCTTTTAGGGAGCAGTATGTGGCTCTCTGCACCAAGGTGCAGAGACGACATTACAGATTTGCTAGAATCTTTGCTATGCTGATGGAAGGAGGCAAGGCTGGTGTTAGCAACATCTGGGCCAGCTGTGGATTGTGCTCCATAACAGGCAGCACAAACATCAGGACTGACTTTAAGACAAGCAAGAGCATCTTTGTGATTTACTGAATTCATCAGGAATGGGTCCCAAGTGGTGGTATTATGACTGGATGGCCTGTTTAGGGTTGTACCTTGAAGAATAGGGTACACTGCTTGTCCCAGTGAACCTGGAGTCTCTAATTTCTTTTCTTCCTGTTTTCTCCACTGATTCATTTCTTAGTAAATATGTATAGTTAATTATGAACAAAATACTGTACCCATACAGCTTAGACTGAGTGATTATGAAACGATTAAAGAGAAAAATAGAAAAACCTTGAGCAATACATCCAGAAAATGTTTATGGATGGAATGTGGGAGGAATTATAGAGTTGAGTTCATCCTCAAAACAGCTCTCTTCTGCCAAAAACAAGATCAGGATATGAACTTAAACCCCTTCTCATTTGTCACAGTCCAAGAAACAAGATTAGAAAGAAGCCTTACAGAGAGGGAAGACAGAGTCAGAGACAGAACAGAAAAAGAAAGAGACAGAGAAAGAGAGAGAGGTGGGGGCATTTTTGGTGTAATAAACAGCTGCAGCAGGCATCTTATGGAATGTTTTAAAATCCATGTGGTATATAAATTTATACAAGAACTTCAAAGTAAGCTAATGATGACTAGATTCTTTAAAGTCTGACTCTGAAGCATTGTGAGATGGAAGCATCTCAGAAGACTCCCATAAAGGATCCAAGAAAGCTTCAGCTCTGCCACAAAACAAGTGAGACCTGCAGAAAGGATCAGCAAATCTGAACCATCAACAAAGAGTTCTGAGCAGGCTGGGATGCTGAAGAGCACTAGGACAGCAAGGCATGGGGCATTAAGGAAGAGACCGTGTAAGTTGGGCTACGATTAGGGGAAACATGATTCAGTCTTTCTCAGCTAGGTCTTTACTTTTCTTTAGGAAATCTGGGTTAAAGAAATCCTACAGGTAGTTTTATACATTCTCAAATTCCTATCAAGGTGCAGGTGCTCAGAGAGAACAGATCTGATCAGAAACATCCTAGCTTTTCCTGGTCTGAAGGACCACTACATATGGTGCTGTGGAAAATACACCAAAAAATAAGAGATTGGCTCTGTCTCTATCCCCCACACCCTATCCCCCACCCCCGAAAAGGAAAAGTGAACACTTTATATAAATGACAGTAATAAGATGTTGGCATCAGTAAGCCTCATAAAAGAAACACAGATAAAGCACTGTGATAATCTGGAAGAAGGGCAAATGATTTCTGGCTGGAGGTGGGGACAGGGAGAATTTTGAGGCCAGAGGTTTTGTAGCCAAGAAAATATAGTGCAAAAGCTAAAAGCCTGGGCTTTGGAGCAAGAAGCTTAGACTTGAGTCTGGGCTCCTCCATCTGTTGGCTCTGTGATCTCAAGCAATTCACTAAACTTATCTGAACCTTAGCTTCCGCAATTGGTAAATGCAGCCTGGAACAATGAATCACTCAAAGGTTACAAGTACTCATCTCCTGAAAGAGCACAGGGCCATGCACCTGATAGGTGCGCTCAATTAGCATTAGCTGCGATTATTGTTATTACAGAAGGGGCACGTGTCAAGCCTAGCCCCAAAGGCCATGGATGATTTTGGCTTGTGGGATGAGGGCAGGGCTGTGACAGAGAAAGCTAGGACAAAGCCATGGGATGGAGGGTGTGTGATGTCGCTGTTCTCTTCTCTCATCTGTCCCCTCCACCCTCTTGCCCTGTGAAAGCAAATGCAATGCTCTGGTTGGAATGAGAAGTGCTGTATGTCCTTACATGACCTCATGGCAGCCTGCTCTTCCCGCATGTGTGAGCATGTGTGAGCAAGGGTGAGGCGGTGAGTGGTGAAGAGAAAAGGCTTAACATATCCCACTCTTTGTGCACACAGGCATGTAAGTCTTTAGTGACATTCCTATTGTGGCTGTGCAGCTCAATCGACCAATTCCCGTAATGCAAAATTTAACATGCGCTCTATGCTTCCTGCTTTATCTCTAGGCTCAAACAGGAAGCAAGTGTTCATTTGCATAGCATCCCCTTTAAGCTTACACATTGTGACCCTACTATGTTGGAATCTGACCAGGCAGGGCTCACTCTCTCCCCTAAAAAAGTTACAGGCTTAGAACAAGTGAGTTTAAAAAGCTAGAGCCCCTCACATTCCAGAAGCATGTTCTTATAGCCTTCCAGTCAAGTTACAGTTTCAAACGAGTGGGAGTTTCAACAAAGCGACTGCTCTGATGGCTATCAACTTGAAGAGACTGTGATTCTGTGAGTTAGGAACTACCTTGTGAATGACATGTCGTTTAACACAGACATGTCATTTGTTTCTGAAGGACATGGGATGTCAAATTAAGATGTGAATATACTGTCTCTTTTTCTCCACCTTCCCCTTCCCCCTCCCCAAAATACAGGTCTGGATAATAATCAAAGCAATTAAGAGTATTCCATGAAGACCTTGAAGGCTTTCAATTCAATTCAACTCATATTTACTGGGTGTACATTATGTGTATTTAGGTCACGAACAGAGTCCTGCTAGGGATGCAAAAGTGCCTATGACAATCTCTAACCATTCATGTTTTACAATCTACTGGCAGAGACAAGACAATTATACACATAAAATATTACTATGTGGCGTTGTACAAATCACTTAATCTTTCTGTGCCTCTGTTTCTTGATCTATGAAAAGATGAAGTTGTTTTACCTCATAAAGTCACTGTGAGGATTAGCTGAGTCTGCATGTGCAAAGCCCTTAGAGCAAAGCATGGTGTGGAGTATTAATGATTAATTATTGCTATCCTAGTTGTCAAGAGGATTCAGTTTTAACACCTCAGCATGGCACACACAACCATTCTGCAGACTCATCTCCTATTCTTCCTCAGCAGATACCCAGGTGCCAGCCATATCAGACCAGTGCAGTTGCTTTTCTTTCCATACCTTGAAGCAACATGGCTATAGAGGCTGACAGACTTGGGAGACTTGGGTTTGAATCACAGTTTCACCAGTGGGTAACATAATTAATAACATAACTCATACTTGTCTGTCTCCCCAAGTTGACTTTAAGCCTCTTGGAGGCAGAGACTTGTGTTTGATTCATCTTTGCGCCCCAGAGTGCCCAGCACATGAAATTTGTTCAGTAAATGTCTGTAAATGAATGAATAAATGAATAAACGAAGGGTACTGCTAGCAGCAGGAACGTCACAGGGAAGTGAGAGCCCAGGAGTGAGGGTCTGTGATGTGTATAAGGGAGTCTGAGGACTAACCTGAAAAGCTAGATGACAAGCTTGTTACTGAGAATCATGCATGCCACGTCGGGTTCAAAATTCAAAACTGAGAGCAATGTAGAGTCAGAGAAAGCTTCCAAACAGGCCAAGTGTAATGAGGAGCTAATCCAAACTACTGGGCTGACTGAAGGAGGGGAAAGAAAGGGCCAGGTCTAGGTGACATTAAAGAGAGACAGTAGAAGTTGGTGATTTGATAGATATGGAGGAAAAATGGGGTCTTTATGAAGTGAATGACAGTGTGAGGAGAAAGTTTATGGAGAGAGTTGAAGAGTGTTCTTCATAATAATTCTGTTTTGTTAGCAACACAGTTCTTTAAAAACTTTTTTTCTATTTATAAAAATAACATACTTCTATTCTGGAAAATTTGGAACAGGCAGAAAAGTAGAAAGAAAATTAAAATTACTTGTAATCTGGCCATCCAGAAAACTGTTTCTAACACATTGCTGATTTTCATTTAATCTTTTCTCAGTGCACACACATATATTTAACATTGCTATACCACTGTCACAAATTTATACAATGACACATTATACAAGGTGCCAAATTTACATTGAACACATTTTAATAAACACTTCCATTTTAATATTATTCAAACTCCTAATTTTTAATGTCAGCATTAATGTCATCATTGATGAACCATAATTTATATAAATAACTCCTTATAGAGTTGTTCATTTGGGTGATCTTCAGTTTTTCACTACTACAAATAATTTTGCAGTGAACACTGTGCTATATAAATCTGTACTAGCATTTCTAATTATTTTCTAAGGACAGAGTCCTATAAATGCAATTACTTACACTTTTTTTTTTTTTGAATTCATTCTTGTTGCCCAGGCTGGAGTGCAATGGCACGATCTCAGCTGACTGCAACCTCCGCCTCCCAGGTTCAAGCGATTCTCCTGCCTCAGCCTCCCAAGTAGCTGGGATTACAAGCATGTGTCACTACGCCTGGCTAGTTTTTGTATTTTTAGTAGAGACAAGGTTTTACCATGTTGGTCAGACTGGTCTCAAACTTCTGACCTTAGGAGATCTACCCACCTCGGCCTCCCAAAGTGCTGGGATTACAGGCGTGAGTCACCATGCCCAGCCAGCAATTACTTACACTTTTACACATTACTTTTACATATTTAAAGTTCTTAGCACCTGTTACTAAATCACTTTCCAGAAAGGCTGTATCACCTTATACTCCCTGTAATTTGGCCAGAATTGCGCGTTATCTTGTAAAAACAACCAAAAAAGCCAGTTTAATAGTAGAAACTGTCTTGATCCTATTCATCTTATTTCAGTTTGCATTTATTTAATTACTAAAAATAATGACCCTTTTCACATTTGTTACCCACTTACATTTCTTCTTTGTGAAGAAAAAAATTACCTCAAATCATGTCTTTTGTCTATTATCTTATTACGATAGTAAGGTTTTTAAATTTATTTGAAAGATGTATTTATATATTGTATTTAGTTTGTTCTCACACTGCTAATAAAGACATATCCGAGACTGGGTAATTTATACAGCAAAGAGGCTTAATTGACTCACAGTTCCACATGACTGAGGAGGCCTCACAATCATGGCGGAGGTGAATGAGGAGCAAAGTCTCATCTTACATGGTGGCAGGCAAGAAAGAATGAGAGCCAAGTGAAGGGCAAAACCCCTCATAAAACCATCAGATCTCATGAGAACTCACTATCATGAGAACAGTATGGGGGAACCACCCCCATGGTTCAGTTTTCTCCACTTGGTCCTGCCCTTGACACGTGGGGATTATAATTCAAGATGAGATTTTGGGTGGGGACACAGCCAACCCATATCATATATTAGTCCTTGTCAATCATATTTATTGCAAATATTTGACTAATTTGTGTTTACATTTTATATTTTTAACATATAGAAATTTTTTATGCAGTTTCATTTATCAATGCAGTTAAATGTATTTATTTTCCTCTTGCGATTTTTTTCACTGCTTTTATGCCTGGACAGCCTTTCCTCAAGCTAAGATTTGCTTCTCACCTTTATTTTTCTTTCTTATTTTTATGGTTTTCTCTTTTGCATATAACTCTTCATCTATCTTGAATTTATTTTAGTTCATAATGTGATGTAAGGCTCTCAAACAATGGGAAGGAACTATCTTTAAGTAGCAACTTGCAAGGCATTGAACTGTGTTCATTTGTAAAACATGACACTGGATAAACTGGGCTATCTACAGTTTAGAACTAATACAGAACCTTGTTTGCTTTCTTGGTCTCAAGATAATGTCCTCTTCAACAATAATACTTAATACACCATGTGACAAAAACTGAGAGTCTTGCTTTCTTAAGAAAGCAAATCTCTTGAGAATGGAACTATGAAATGCTTGTGCCTTTTTCTCTAGTTGTTGAAATCTGGTAACTCTGAACAACAGACATTCACATAGTTACTAAGCCAGGAAAGGTCACTGAAGATGCTGTGCTTCGGGGGCGGTACTGCCTCTGAAGGCTAGATATCCTACTGCACCTGGGATTCTCCTCCCACCTCACTTTACTCTGAGAGGAAGACAAGAAGAATTGGACTTCCAGGGCATTTCAGCACACATGGAAGACAATGAAATAAAGTCATCATCATCATATAGATGACAAAAAGTGAGATTTACTCAGTGGCTGAGGCAAACTTTTATATTCAGTTGATCATTTTAACTGAACTGGGGAATGTTCTTGCCGGGGCATCAGTTCAATGTTCTTACGCATTTCCTACATTACTGGAAAGTTTTTTAAAAAATCTCAATAACACCTTAACTCCTAGCATATAATTGGTTTAGCCCAGATTAATCTAGGACATACATTTTTCTCATACGTATTTCATTTTATCATGTTAACCTTACTGGTCAGTTGGTTCCAGAAGACAGGACTGGACATGTAGGGGAACTGAGGGGCTAAGGTATCACAGGAATTGTCAAGACATGAGTCTATGGGTTCCTAGCTCTAAGTCCTTCCTTTATTATTGTGCTACCTCAAAACATACTATGAACAGTCTGGGATAGTTTTAAAAGCTCTAGACTACAATATGGTGACCTTGGATATGTCATTTAACCTTTTTGGGTTTAAAAAAATATTTTTTAATTGTCGTAAAATATAAGTAACATAAAATTACCATTTTAATGATTTTTTTTTTTTTTAAGATGGAGTCTTGCTCTGTCTCCAGGCTGGAGCGCAGTGGTGAGATCTCAGCTCACTGCAACCTCCGTGTCCTGGGTTCAAGCAATTCTCCTGCCTCAGCCTCCCGACTAGCTGGAACTACAGGTTCATGCCACCATGCCCAGCTAATTTTTGTATTTTTAGTAGAGACAGGGTTTCACCATGTTGGCCAGGATGGTCTCGATCTCTTGACCTTGTGATCTGCCCCCCTTAGCCACCTAAAGTGCTGGGATTATAGGCATGAGCCACCGCGCCTGGCACATTTTAGTGATTTTAAAGCATACAAGTCAGTGGCATTAAACACACTCACACTGTTGTGAAACCATTACCGCTACTCATCCACAGAACTCTTTTCATCTTGCAAAACTGAAACTCTGTACTCATTAAAAAATAATTCCCTATTCATTCTCCTCCCAGCCCCTGATAACCACCATTCTACTTTCTGTCTTTATGAATTTGACTAGTGGAGGTATCTAACATAAAACAAATTATACAGCATTTACCCTTTTGCCACTGGTTTTTTCACTTAGTATAATGTTTTTAAGATTCACGCATGCTGTAGCATACATCAGAATTTCCTACCTTTAAGGCTAAATAATATTCCATTTTATGTACAGACCACATTTTGTTTATCCATTCATCTGTCAGTGGAGACTTGAGTTGCTTCCACCTTTTGATTACTGTGACTAATGCTGCTATAAATATGGATGTACAACTACCTCTTTATGTCCTGCTTTCACTTCTTTTGGGTAACACCCCAAAGTGGGATTGCTGGATCATATAGTAGTTCTAGCTTTAATTTTTTTAAGGAACTGCCAACTGTATTTCCATAGTAGCTGTACCACTTTACATTCCCACCAGCAGAACACAAGGGCTCCAAATCATCCAGATCCTTGCCAAACTTCTTCTTTGGGTTTCATTTATCACTTACTCATCCATTAAAGTGCTGGATATACAGTGTAGAATAAGACAGATTCTGCCCGCCTTCAAGAAGACTATAATCTGACATGGATTAGGGACTCTCAATAATAGCTTTGGTGGGATGAATGTTAAAAATGGGGGAGAGGTGAAATGAGCTACAGCAGTGAGGTACTTTATCCCACAGCTTTCCAGCTCTAGGTTCTATGGGCACAGGAAGGTGGCAAAGGCAACCACTGAGTAGATTCTAATGTGGAACCCATCCCATAAATTTAAAAATATGTTCAAACACATTGTATTTGTGAAAATGGGGATCCTTTACTCTCCTTCACCAAACCCAATATAGCTTGTTGGATGAGTCAGAGACCCTTATGTGGCTTAAAATTCGAAATCTTGGGAACAGAGGACACAACCTGCAACCTGAAGGCCAATGTGGCATGATGTTTACATTAGTTGCCAACATTTAAATTTCCTCTAGGGCTCTGGATTTCTGGCTTCAGAAAATCTGGCAGCACTAGGGCTAAGGCAGGAACTGGCTGGGCTGAGAGCAGCCCTATGCATGTAGAGAGTGACAAGTTTGCTACAGCTCCTACGTGACCTCTTTCGGTCGTTTTCTTGCCTGCTTGGCCCTGTGAGTCTTTGCCTCAGAGCTTTCAAGTCCAGCATGGTAATTGCCAGCACATGTGCTACCAAACACATAAAACATGGCTGAATTAACATGTGCTGAATTGAAATGTGCTATACATGTAAAATGCACACTGGATTTGCAAGACTTAGAATTTTTTTTTTTTTTTTTTTGTGATGAGGTATCACTCTGTCACCCAGGCTGGAATGCAGTGGTGGGATTTTGGCTAACCGCAACCTCTGCCTCCTGGGTTCAAGTGATTCTCGTGCCTCAGCATCCCAAGTAGCTAGGATTACAGGTGTGCACCACCACGTCTGGCTAATTTTTTTTTTCTTTTTTTTTGAGCAGAGATGTGGTTTTACCATGTTGGCCAAGCTGTTCTCAAACTCCTGCCTCGGTCTCTCAAAGTGCTAGGATTATAGGCATAAGCCACTGTGCCTGGCGGAAAAAAAAATTTTAATTCCATTAATACTTTGTTATATGAATTATAAGTTATGTAATGTTTTGCATATATTACATTAAAGATAAAATTTATCTGTTTATTTTTACTTGTTCTAATGTGGTCTAGTGGAAAATTTAAAATTGTATATATGCCTTATATTATATTTCTATTAGGTAATACTGCTTTAGGGCTTCTTCTGAAACAGACTATCTAGAATGTTCTCCCCATAAGAAATTATCATTTAAATTATGTCATATTAATTTCTTCTTATAATACATAACCACACATTTCATTTATTAATCAAGAAAACAAGCCCAAGGGGATACTTTTAAATTGCAGCTCACATGAAAACATCTGACATCGTAGGTCTTATATTATCTTAAAACACATTTATCCCTCTCTGGTGGATATACTAATATAACATAACCTGAAAACACGGCTCTGAAACTTTACTACTGCTCCAATATTTAATTCCTATTTTTATTTAATTCGTAATCTAAGGTATTCATAAGTTACAAGGTAAGTTATTCATATTTGTTTATGTTACTTTGCACTTTAAAATGAAATATAATCCATTCATGTAAACCCTCTTCACAATTCACTTTGCTAAAGGCTTAAAGGCTGCTAGCATAATGAGCATTTCATAGTAGCCATTAGTCTATGATTTTATTGGATACATTACCTTTTAAAAGTCTTCTAGCTTAATTAAATAAGTGACTGACTGTTAAAATTAATTTTCATCAGGTATGAGGCAAAGGACTCTAAGCCAAGAAAAACAAGGGAACCATTCTAATTGGTCTTTTGGTGTGTGTGACAAAGACAACTGCCTAAATTACTACTATTTTCTTAGCAAATGAGATGCATTAAAATTAAGTGAGATTTTAATTTTAGATATATAGAAGTCATAGATGTGTAATCTGAAACATAGGCTTCCAGATGACATTCACTCAACACATAAAGGAAAATAAAAGGTTAAGGAAATTAGGTGTTTAGTTCAGGTATGACTAAAAAGGAAAATATAACTCTGAAGTAAAACTGTGTTGAGACTGCACTTTCCAATTTGCATATTTACTGACATAATCCATCTGGCAATTGCACGACTTCTCACTCTTATTTATCATTGTAACTATCTAAGAAATTCCTGGGGTGGCTTCCAACTTTACTGGGACAGGACAGAAGTTTGGCTTTCTTTGCCTCCTTTTATTCTCCCTCCTTTCTCTCTTCTGGCCTCCAGTTCTTTCTCTTATTCTATCTACCCAACACCTCCAAGTTTCTTACAATTTTACATTTTTATAAAAAATACTTTTATTGTGATTCAAATAGCCTGATGCCAGAAGTTCTAGGGCCATACATTGTTGCTAAAGAAGGATCATTCTATGTAGGTCTGACTTTCAAGCAAGTAGGTGTCAAAATAGTAGATTTCCAGTGTGCACACCAAGGGCTCATCCACTATGCGTGAAGCTTTCATCTTGATCATGGGACACAAAAGGATATGCTTTATGAAATGGGTAAGAGGACAGATGAAATGATGGCACAAGGTTAATGAGGCCTAGTTCTGTTAGCAGAAATTTCATGCAGTAGTGAAAGAGAAAAAGCAACCTATCAGTTTATTACACGCCGGGGAAAGTCTTTTTTACTGTAAAACCCAATGATTCTTCCAAGAGAAAATTGTGTAATAAAAATGATGTGGTAGGATATACATTGCTAACAAATCCCTAGACATCTTTTAAAATATTTTCACTCTTCCATCACTTGCGCTATCTTTTTTTTCTAAAATGCATATGCTAAAGTTTAGTTATGCCAAGATAGCTTCTGTCTTTCTTTAATTGCCTGCCTACTTCCATTCACTGACATTTCACAGGGGCACTTAGAATTCCATGTATCGCATAGACTGGAGAAAGGCTTTAAAGAAATTACAATTGGCCAGACGGAGGCTCACGCCTGTAATCCCAGCACTTTGGGAGGCCAAGGCAGGTGGATCACTTGAGGTCAAAAGTTTGAGACCAGCCTGACCAACATGGTGAAACTCCATCTCTACTAAAAATACAAAAATAGCCTGACATGGTGGTACAGGCCTGTAATAGCAGCTATTTGAGAGGCTGAGGCAGGAGAATCACTTGAACTCGGGAGGCGGAAGTTGCAGTGAGCCAAGATTGTGCCATTGCACTCCAGCCTGGGCAACAAGAGCAAAACTCTGTATCAAAAACAAAAAAAACCCACAATTAACAACAGCAGTGATGAAATAGGCAAGATTGCCTTGTACATGGCAGGAATTATGCTGGGCTTTCCTGTGCCTTTCAACAAAAATAATGTTTATGTGTCACTAAATAGGAGAAAGAAATATTTTAGACACCTCTACAAACCTAAAAGCTCACTGAATTCAGAGCTGAGAAGGAAGCATGGCATGCTTTTATGAACTTACCCATCAGAAGAGTCAAGTATTTTCTGAAACACGAAGCTGGCAATATAAACACAAGAAAACCTCTGCTCTTAGTTTTAAAAATAATGCATAATCCCAGCTGCTTCCTCCTACCTGACACTCAGTAAAGATTCTAAAAATTACTACCTAAAAGCTCTATCTGATTTTCATTTGTGCCAGCATCAGCTCAGTATCTGAGAGCATTTTCAGGATTTAGATTCAGAAGGGGTCTTTGCTGACAACATTATTAGGAAGTAGCTACTATTAACTCTTGACTTTATTAATCCTTTTCTACGGTGAATACTGACTCTAAGATGTTCCATGAACACACACAACTAAGTGCAGTGAAACAGTAATAATGAAAGTAGTAAGAGATATGCACGAGTCAGAAAGTATACATTACTAGGATATGAATATTTCAAATGTATATATAGTCTCTGCCAGTCTAAGAAAGCACTAGCACCTTGAAGTTCTTGAGGGAACTTCTCTAGTGCCCAGATAAGAATGATTGGTAAATACAGTAGTAAGCATATGGCTTGCAAAAATAATGTTTATCATAGTGAGCCCATGGTGTCACTCAGGAAATGGGTTGAATAAAGGAGTAAAAATGCCTAAGGAATTTAGCAGGTTGGTACTCAAAAAAGCACAGGACCTAAGTTCACATCCTCAATCCATTTCTTTAAATACATGACCTTGATGAATCCCTTAAGCCATAAGCCTCAGATTTCTTATTGGTAAAATACAGATAATATCCTCTACCCCAGAGGCAACTTATGAACATTAAGTTATGTAACACACGTCATGCCTAGCACTTACAGGCACTATTGTGCCTGTAAGCAAATCTACCTTGGCCATGCTATTTCTTATTTTATTATAAATATAGAAATTGGAGATTATGCTGAAACTCACATAAATAATCATCAACTCCAAACTGTGCATGAATTAATGAGATTTCTGCACTGATAATAATAGCAACCACCCAAAGTCTAATTATATTATCTCAATCACTTAACATTTTTTCTAATACATTTAGTCATGTTTGAAGGCAATGTTTAGAAATATCCCACTGTATCTAGACTATGTGTCTTCACTCTCTTACCACTGTTTACTATGTATCATATCTTTAATTTGGAAGCAAATCTAGACTTTTTTGGTGAGTAGGAGCAGATTCAGAAACAGCCATTATAAAACAAAAGATTATAATGGTATGTGAATATTGATGTCTCAGAGCTTATGTTTCCACATAGGCATAAGGTTTTTCCTCATCAAAATGAATCTCACTTTCATGATCTGAAAATTCCAGATTTAGTTCTGAACACCTTGAATTTGAACCACAAGCTCCTATAGAAATTACATCTCAAAGTCAGAAATGTTAGAAATACTAATAAAGTTAGAAACATTACCCTCAGGATAGCAGCTTGGTCCTGGGTTTCTATGATACCTACCCCCCCACATGGCCTAAGGCTAAAACTTAATTTCACATGAAAAAAAAACCCATCACTGGAAAAGCTTTCCATTGCCTTTATTTACTTTTTTAAGAATAATTGTTAAAGAAAAAGCAAAAATGTGTTTTAATAAATAAGCTCAGATATTATCTACCCAGAATTAGCTCTCACCTAAACGCTACATGAGCCTAGGAGCATTATTTACAACTTTACAATTATTCACAACTTCCATGTTGTACAGGAATGCACAGGAAAAGCAGGGAGACAATCTGAGAATTAATTCCAGACAACTGGGATATAGCTTTAAATGTTAGTGTACATATATATATATATATATATATATATATATATATATACCATCTATATGTAGCTTGTGTGCCCACAGACACACACACACACACACACACACCATGCTCTCTCTATATACGTATTTTTTGAATATTTATCTATCTAGCTATCAAACTATTTACTTATGATCTATTCTCCCTCTGTGTATGTATATGTATATATGTGTGCATCTGTGTGTGTGTGTATTTGATCCTTTCAAAATAGATATATTTAAATACTGTGCATACACCTGATTAGGTCTCTTTATAAGTCAAGCATTGCATCGAGTTTCAGGGTTAGCCACTGCAACATCAGAATCCCAGATTCCTCTTCCACTTTGGTCCACACCCAAGGGTAAGGCTAGTGCTCTTTATCTGACTTAGCTTCAAGTTTCCACTGCATCTCAATTCCATTTGTTATTCAATCTGCATTCAATTCAACTACATTTAAGCTAAAGTTATGAGTATATTTGGAAATGTATTCAGCCATCAATCATGATCATGACTGAACACATTATACTTTGAAAGCTGTGTGTTAGCAATATCCATACTTTATTTAGCATAGATAGAGACCTCAAGGTAAATAAATTACCAAACTGAATGTGGATGCCTTTATTATATCTTAAATAAATCAAACAATTGTTAAAATGCAGTTAGGAAAACATTGACCAAAAATGCTTAAAGTAGCAAATGAATAGTGTCATGCAAATATATCTCTGATGCTTTTGTATTAATTAGCCACACAATTTAACCTTTTCATTGTAGGGTATATGTGGCATTTGTTGACATTTCACTTTAAGCCCAGATTTTTGTTTAATCCTTTGAACAGCAGATCAAGAGCTATGCCTTTGATTAAGTAATGACTGAAAACTATTTAAAAATAGGGTTGATTCCTAAAATAGGATTTTTCCATTTGACTGGCAACAAAAGGTCCCTGTAGACTTGCCTATACTGGCAAGGGAAAAAAATGAGTCTATTTTGGAGTTAATATTTCAAATGGGCTTTTGTTCTGCCAACACCCTGAATATTCAAGTATGGTACTAAAGTAAAAATGTTTAAAACTCACACAGTAATGTATTTGTGGAGTCAGGATTAGAACATCATAAATTGGTTACTATTTAATATATCTTAAATTCCATTAATTATATTAATGAGAGGCAACCCAAGCTAAGAATCTCAATACAGACTCACATTCTTGCTCTATTATGTAATGTACACACACATATACACGTACATTTATAATACTCAACTTAGGCAGATAACTCATGTCGCAAAATTGTTAATGCCGTGACATATGTCAGAGCATACTGAGTAATTAAACACAAAGAAGAAAAAAGTACAGGAATATTTTAAACCTTTCATATCATCAATTAAGAATGTCACTTTCTCAAACTAATTTTCATAAAAGCCTCTTTTGAACCAGTGGCTCTTCCGGATAACACTAATTTCTTTTCCTCTCCTTTAACAAAAACCTGTGATATATTCTGTGATAATCATCATTTTCTTCTCTAGTACTGTATTGAATTTTTAAATAAAAGTTTTTTCTTTGATTTACCTTTATGTTTCTTAATTAAAGTCAGAATTTGGCATCTTGTGAACAATGCTAATTGCCTCTATTACACCTTTAGCCTCATCAAACTATGGGTGGATTTTTCTAGCTGAGACTTTCCTCATCACTGAGTCTCTCTCCTGGAATTTTCTCAATGGCTCTGCTTATAGCAGGATTTCCCACTAATCTTTCCAACAACACAACTGTACGTTCAAGGTAGGCCACTTACAAACTTAAACTCACTAGAAGGCTCCTATTTGAGATCCTCAAGGAACCCACTGGTCTAAAGATCAAATGGAGTTCCAGAATCCACTCTAGTAGATTATTCCATATGGGAATCAAAATACAAAGTAAACAGAACCCAACAAAAAACACCCTACCTGGAATGCAGATGGAGCATCCGTTTCAAAAATTTCTTGGGGAACTCCAGGTTGTAGGATTGCAAGGAACACTAAAAGATGTTCTGGACCCTCTGACTTCCCTTGCAAGTTTAGTGTAGACATAGCCTTAAAGACTTTGCTTCCTCTTGCTTGTGTGAATTTCGAAAATAAAATAAATTCCACCGTTGGTCTACTAATTGCCTTTTTTAAATCGATTACCTGTACTCAAATTCTATCATCCACCTTACGTTCCTAGGTGCCCGATTCTACTGTTCACCCCAGATCTCTTCATCCTGTGGAATCTTGCCTCTCTGCTATCTCTGCAGCATCTTCTCTGAGGCAGCTCATCAGCAATTCAAATGTAACTTGACCAAGATTGTTGTCTGCACTTTACCAGGACTTTCCCCTAGTCTGCTGGGTCTAGTCATCTGACTCTTGCCTTTCTAATTCTCGTCTTCCTCTACCTTCACTCTCATTAATTTGCACCTTCTGGCCACAGAACCTCAATTCTATTGAAGACATATTTTCATGCAAGGTTTCAAAATATTCTTAAATAACTTGCCACTCTTCTGGAATCTATACAAAAGAAAGGGGTCCCACCTTTCTGATCCCTTAGGGCAGCATTAAATACCCTAGGGATACAAAGTCAGTACAGTTCTATGTGTAACTGGCAGGCTAAAATGTCTTTTCCATCCTTGGGTTTATTATACAAGTCACTGCCTAATTATCTTGAACAGGAGATGAATACTTGGCCCTGCAGTAGAAACAAGGCAATCTGTGTCTCATGTTTTACATTTGATGATTTATAAATATAACTAATGTTATCAAGTAACATTCTACCGCACAATGTTTAAATCCTCTGGCATGTATATTCTAAAGAAATGACACTCACAGAGGAGAGTGAACAGAGGGTTCCAATATCCCAAAAAGTATCTCCAGCAGGAGCAAAACAGGCAGAATATGCAGAAATATGGACAGTGTGGCCTTTAATAATCCAAATGTACCTACTCTTGCTGAAATTTAAAGATTAGTCTTACAGACAATATGGCATTCCTGAAAGGTTTTGAGAAAGACGTGAAACTGTTTTGTGAACTTAGATCAGAAGTGGGTTGGCAATCTTAAAAAAGAGAAATAAGTTAATGTCTAAAGGATGGAAACTTGATCCTTACTTCCCAAGTGATGAATTCACTTTGAAGTTGTCATGAGAATTGGGTTCACTTAATTTTCTTCTATTCTTTATATCCTTACGGAAATCTTTAAGTGTGGTAAGGATTTTCAAATTTATTTATTGCAACCCTCTTGTTTCACAAGCATGAAAACACAAACATCAGGCAACTCTGTCACCAAGATCACAAAGCTAGGCAGAAGTAGCAGTGACATTAGAATTCAGGGCTCCTGAATGGCTGTCCAGCATTTCTTCAGTGTCGAACCTGTTTATGTTCTGGGGGCCACCCCATTTGTATATCAGTTGTGACATCTCCGCCCTCTATTCCAGCTTTGAATCAACAAGGCCCTCTTTGAATCTATCTGTCTATATCTGTGTCTATGTAGCTGTCTGTCATTTTTAGATCTGGTACCTTTTCCTGACTCATGAAAAAGGTGATTGGGCATACCCAGACACCTGGTATGGCTTGGAGAAAAGCAATCTGATTCCTTTATTCTTAAGTCTTGGATATGTGGAGGGCTCTATAGGTTAGGATTTTGTTGTTGTTGTTCTCGTTATTTATTTTTTGTTTCAGGTCACCTTCCTGAACTGTTTAAACCATCCATTTTCTATAATCTGCACATATCCCTGCCACCCCATCTGGGGACTCCTACTTAGGATACAATCTGAGAAGATAATCTTATTGCATTGATCATATTTCATACAAAGTATTCTGGGTTGATTTAATCATCTTGGTTTCTTGATCCCAACCTGGAAATTTCTCTTCTGCATGGAGTTAACTCCCGTATTTTATTCACTCACTCCCCTCCCCCTTTGACAATATCATTACTGGGCTGAGGAGGGTCACGTAGAACAGGTTTACTTCCTACTTTTTATTTTCAGATGGACGTGCTGAGCTTCCAGCTGTATCCCTACCACCTAATAAATCAGTTTCCATTTCGTTCAGTCACTAAAATTTTTTACCATAATGCTTCCCTTTTTGCATTACAATAACCTTCTCAGTGGATATTAGTTTCAATGCTTTGCTTTTATTCCTTACTCGTTAGTCATCTCTCATTTGACTCAAAGCCACACTCCTTCCCAAAGCTTCTCTCCCTGTTCCTTCTCATTGTTAACATTCTATGGTTGTATTTGGATCAAGTTTTGGCTTTGCTGGTGATGTTGATCATTTCAGTAGAAGTTTGTCTTTCACCTGCTTGCTTCAGCATCTCTGCACATTTTAGATAAGATAAACACACTCTCAATCTCAGTAGTGAGGGAAGTAACTTCTAAGCCATCCCTACAAGAGTAGACACGATGTGAATATAGGTGTGCTGATGGCTGGAACATGACCTCAACTCAGATGAGACCTTATTGTGCAGGACTGGGCTAGATGTGGCTAAGTGGACTTGCTGGTCTACCTTCTGCTGTCCCACCTTGGTGTATAATACAGCCCTGGGTGCTGTGTTCCACATGTAGTAAGTAGGTCCTTAGTTAATACGTGTTGCTGCTTGTTGTGGGAATTATCTAGTAGGGGATCTCTAACAGTATCTCCCCACCCCAAGCATAATTGGCCACTCCCTCCTTTAAGCCACCACTGAAACATATTTAAGATTCCATTACTGTGCTCCTAACATTTGCAATCACATATATTTCCCCTATCCAACTAAGAGATCCTTGAATATCTGATTCCTATTTGGATTTTCATAACTGGGGCTTACCAATTGCTATAGTCTGGATATTTGACCGTCCAAACTTCATGCTGAAATCTGATCTGTAGTGTTGGAGGTGGAGCCTAAAAGGAGGTTTTTGGGTCATAGGGTGGATCCCTCATGAATGGCTTGGTGCCATCCTCATGGTTATGAGTAAGTTCTTGCTCTGGCAGTTCACACAAGAGCTGGGTTATTTAAAAGAGCCTGGCACCTCCCTCTCCTTCTTGCCTCCTCTCTCACCATGTGATCTCTACACATTGGCTCCCCTTCCACCATGAGAGGAAGCAGCCTGAATTCCTTTCCAGAAGCAGATGCTGGAGCCATGCTTCTTGTACAGTCTGCAAAAGTATTAAGTCAAATAAGCCTCTTTTCTTTATAAATTGCCCAGCCTCAGGTATGCCTTTACAACAGTGTAAGTGGACTGGATATACCAACTGAGTAACAAATGAGATACCTATTACTTTCCTGAAGAAGCTCCTTTACTCCTGACCCTGGACCTCAATGCACAACATCCATCTGTAATGTTGATTTTGTTTCTGAATACACAGTGTGACAAATTACTGGGAAATCAGAATGGTCCAGGGCTTACATTTTCATGGGTAAGATACACTTTAGAGGATTTCTGCCACATATCCTATACAACCAGAGAATATTTAGAGCATTGCTCCAATAAGTGTAGCAGTTGCCTTGGGAGAGGGTGGAAAGAAAGTTTGTAAACTAGGCTGGGTACAGTGGCTCACACCTATAATCCCAGCACTTTGGGAGGGCAAGCCAGGTGGATCATTTGAGGTCAGGAGTTTGAGATCAGCCTGACCAACATGGTGAAACCCTGTCTCTACTAAAAATACAAAATTAGCTGGATGTGGTGGAGTGTGCCTGTAATCCCAGCTACTGGGGAGGCTGAGAATCACTTGAACCCAGGAGGCAGGGGTTGCAGTGAGCCAAGATCATGCCATTGCCCTCCAGGCTGGGCAAAAAGAGCGACATTCCATCTCAAAAATAAAAAGGAAGAAAGTTTGTAAACAGTAACTCCTCTATCTTCAATAAGTAGGCCAGTCAATTGTATATGGATCAGTACTGAGAGACACACAGCTGTCAATAGGTGGGAGTTCTGTGCTAACAGCTACAGCTCTATCACGATCCAGCCCTTCGATGGCTCCATTAAGACTGGCCTCTAAAAGAAAAATGAGACTAGGGAAAGGATGGAAGGGCCAAGAATTAGGCTGCTGGCTGAGGGAAACATCTAAAATAAACGTCAAGATCTGGACCTTATTTCAATTGATCAAATGGCAAGTATTTAAGAAAAGCTAGTTTTCACCTCCACTGCCCATCCTCAGCAAACCTTCCTCCATATCACCAAATTGCCACTCAGCTTTTCTACATCACTGTCTTCCATTCATCTGTTTATAAATCTGACTTGCCCACTGTACCTGTGAGATACTAGAGGTTGCCTTTTTATCCCTAGTCCAGTATCTGATCTTGTGGGCTCTCAGGAAATGTTTGTTGAATGAATAAAGGCTATGTAGGTGTCCTAATAACAGCAAACACTTAGCAGTAATTCCTGTGGGCCAGACTTTATAAATATTAATTCACTTAATCCTCATTAACATAGATACTGCTCTGTCTTCCATCTTATGAATGAAGAAACTGAGGCACAGACAAAGTAAAGAGCTCCAGCTCATATAACCTAAGCAGTCTGGCTCCAAAGTGTGTGTTCCTATGTTTCCTCTCAGTTTTGACTATTTTGACTATGTAAAAATAATGTATTTAAAGTAAAATGTTCCTACCACCACAAAAAAGGAAATAAATGTTCCACTGTGTAAAGAAAACTATACAAATACTAAAAGTAACAGGGCTTTTAGAATTTCGATGACAATCTATGGAAACAAATATTGCTGGCAGCCTTGAAACAGCCCAAGTGTTTCTCTACTGCTTGGAAAAACCTGTGGATTTACTCCATTTCTGCCTTTTTATTAGATTTCATTTTTCCTTTTAGCATAAGGGAAATTTTGAAATATGATTTTAAATGTTTAAATATTTAAATGTATTACATTCTCAACATGGATTTCTATATACCTTAACAGTATCTATGAAAATATATTCTCATGCCTGTAATCCAAGCACGTTGGGAGGCTGAGGCAGGCAGATCGCCTGGCATTGGGAGTTTGCGACCAGCCGGACCAACATGGAGAAACTCTGTCTCTACTAAAAATACAAAATGAGCCAGGCGTGGTGGCACATGCCTATAATCCCAGCTACTTGGGAGGCTGAGGCAGGAGAATCACTTGAACCAGGGAAGCGGAGGTTATGGTGAGCCAAGATCACACCGTTGTACTCCAGTCTGGGCAAGAAGAGTGAAACTCCATCTCAAAAAAAAAGAAAATATAGTAATGAATATAGCTTTGAAATATTTCGGGATACTTAAACCTAGTATACAATTTCAAACCATTTGTGCTTAATGTCATATTTTTTGGAGGACTATATAAGCACATTCATTTTGTCTGAATACAACAACTTTAAATCAATGCATTGTTCCCCTAGGGTTGCCATTTCTCCTAAGCATAAAGAAACACACAATCTCTTGTAGTACTATATCTAAAATGTATTTGGAAATGTATTATCATTTCCATATTTCAAAAAGAACACAGAATAAAGTAACAGCTCTCAAACTTAAAGAAGTTTGAGAAGATTCATGGTAAGAAATACATATTATAATTCAGTACGTCAGTATATATTATTTATATGTGTTAACCTTATAACACACGATGCACTTTAACATTTTTACTCTATTCTATTTACTTTTTAAAAAAATAGTTGGGGGCTAGGCATAGTAGTTCATGTCTGTAATCCTAGCACTTTGGGAGGTTGAGGCAGGATATCATTTGAGATCAAGAGTTTGAGACCAGCCCGGCCAAGATGGTGAAACCTCATCTCTACTAAAAATACAAAAATTAGCCAGGCATGGTGGCAGGTACATGTAATCCCATGGGAAGCTGAGGCAGGAGAACCACAAGAACCCAGGAGGCAGAGGTTGCAGTGAGCCGAGATGGCACCGCTGCACTCCAGTCTGCGGGACTGAGTGAGACTGGGTCTCAAAAAAAATAAAAACAAAGTTGGTCTTGACTCACTAAATTGACTTCCTGAACCACTGATGAGTTATTAATGGTTCATGATCTGTAGTTTTCCAAGACTGAAGAGGTAGACTCCACATTCTCTCTCTTTGATCCTGGAAATGCTGGGTCACTCTCTTACTGGTGGGTCATCACTGGTCATAAGGAAGATCAATCCATAAAAAACTATGGCCTCAGGCAGCCAAAAGAGGTACCACATCAGTGTGGGGTACATTTACCCCATTTTATAGGGACAATGACCTCTTGATTAATTACTTTGCAAATTACTCATTAAAACTTGGCTTTGCAAAGTTAGTCCTTGGTCCAGTTATTACTGCCAGATTTCCTGTTTACACTGAACTCAGTATGTTAGGTTATTGTCCCCACCGAAAAGTACTTTGGACAAGGAAAAAAGGTGTAGCCAAGAAAGAAGCAGATTCCTAGCATCATTTCCTGGTGTGCTTCAGCAAAGAATTCATGAACAGCAGGTGAAGTCCGGAAGCCTACTGCAGATGCTAAAGTAACCAGCATCATTTTATAGCAAACGGTCCAGAAGTTTTAGCACGGTGTGATTAGTCTGCACTGGTTTCTCCTGGCAAGCTCTGACAGTGCAGCCCACTGGTCACTTGAGAGATCTCTCAGAGAGGTGTCAAGGTGAACATTTTCTAGATTCCTAAACTAGGAGGCAGAGGTAAAGTACTCTTGAGTGTGCACTGATGTATATTTTCTCCTTGCATAATCATTTTCCCCCCAAATCGTATGGATATGGATGTCTGATTCAATTAAATTACCTACTACAGGCATATTCATGCTCTTCATTTTAGAGTTAAGAAAAGCTGCAATCAGCATGAAACTTTTCTTAGAGGGGGAAGCATGGCATGCAAATGAGTTAGCTTCTCTCCCCGCTCTCCCCCCTCCCCCCGACACACACACTATTTCCAGGAGACCAACCTTTTTATCATATAGTTTTTTGTAAAGAGGTTATCCATTTATATACTGTCGACTTGGCTTCACCTAAGATGAAATGCAGCTTCTTGGCTGACACCAAATAGCCTTTTGCAAACCACCACAGGGTCAAGTACACAACTTAGGGTGGTTCGGGGATGTCTACCCTAGGATCACACACAACAGCCATTAAAACCATGAATCAGTATTAAGAGGTACCTAACTCTGGTCTTAGAATCATATCAATATGTATCTAACCCACCAGGGAAGTTCTATGCTACCCAAGAGAGCTGCAGAGCTTAGTTTTCTTTATGTCTAACAAAATTAGCACTGCTTGATTCCACTTCTAAGAATATGAAAACAACTGTGAACCTTGTGCAACTGAGTACTTAATTTTATATAGTGTTTTTGGCTCACTGTTTTTTGCATGTTCACCCTCTGTCTTCAACAGCCTTGATCAAGGGCTGGTGTTCTGTCTTGCATTTTTCTTGTATCATTTCCTACCACCCTTTATTATGCCTCCCTTAGGCAAGAGTATCGACTCCTAGACCTTGATCAGCTGATTTCTGGGCCTACGTAGTATATGCTAGTGGAGAAGTAAGTGGATTCCAGGATGGAAACATGTTCGAAGAATAGGGCTCTTTGATCCATTAGAAAGTCTTACAAAGCACAGTCTGCAATACTATAATATTAAGTTCAAGTACTGCAATACTATAATATCAAGTACCAGGCCACCATTGCTTGTGGGAGAATGTTAATAAAGATTATATTTGTAAAAGACTATCAGGCTATGGGATTTAAAAAATGCTTTTACTAAACAGTATTTTTTTTCAGCATCAGTTAATTTTTAAACACCTTAGGACATTATGTTAGTCTAAACATAAAACCAACATGTTAATCTAAACATAAAACCAACTTGACAGCACTATAAGGTTTTGTAATCCTCATTTGGAGACACATTTTCATGCACAGGAAATCACACTGAGTATCTTCCCCTCAGAATTCTCAGTAGATGTATTTGTCATATTGGTAGAAAATATAACACATTTCTGTGTGCTAAAAAGTTACTACATAAACACTACAGGAAAATCTTTCCTGTGTCTTATGTCCCAAAACACAACTAGTATAAAAGTAGAATACTGCCCAAATGATAAATTCTACAAATCACTTAATTTTATTTTTCTGATATTCATGCTTAAATAAATTTTCTTTATTGAGCAAGAAGATAATAACCCAAACAAATATAGAGGTAGAGAAAATAAGCCCCACATTTTTTCTAGTACCTGGATTTGAATATTATATTTCCAATTATAAAATCATAGGTAGGACTGTTTTAGACTAGAATGAAACATTGGTGAGAAGAGATCATTTCCTGGGTAAATTTGAGTCAGGTCATTTCCTAAAGTATCATTAATCTTTTTTTTTTCCTAACAAGACATAAAATGTGGATGCTTTTTAGTTTAATGATACAAGTGTCCAGGTAATCAAATTAGAAATGTAGAAACATAATACATGGCCCAATGCTGATAAGCCAGCCAAAGTCTAGCTGATTACGGCACCTTCCTTGCGTAATTTTTGGAATCATTAGGATGCTACTTAAACATATACACACACACCACCGCAATCATTCTCTGCAGCTCAATTCCCCCTCACTGCAGATCTCATTAAGACAGTATAATCTAAAGCCACACATGATGAAATTATCCTACCCATCAGTAGAACAGACAGAGTGGTGCTCTCTAACTGCTTTTCCCTGGCTAACAATAATGACGGCAGAGCATTCATGTCACTCTTGCTTGGGGTATAGTTCTTGCTGACCTACTGATATTTGACTTCATCTAAATGGCTTTTCTAAACTGCCCAGGCTCCCACCTCGACCAGCTAAGTGGCACTCACTTTCAAACCCAGAGCTTCATGGTTTTCCATTCAGCCCCAAAAAGGAAGAGGCCTGCCCTCCCAAAGGAAGCTGTGGCTTGGCAATGAGTCCACCAGGGAAGCTAGCTTCTCCAATATGTTAAGAGAAATTTTCAATTAGATGCTTAGATGAACATTTTCACATATGGCGTGATATGTAAGAAGGGTTTTTACTCCAGAACAACCTGCAATGGATTGAACTGCTCTATCGTTGGGATCTATGTTTCTGCTTTCAACTTTTTCTGAATGACAATTGTTTTTAAAATATTCAGACCCAAGGTACTTCAAAGCATTCATGAGAGAGTTCAGAGACAGCTTAAAAATAATAAAGCCAAGGCCTCCGTTCTCCTTCTTCCGTCACTATCCCAGGCTGAGTAACCAACTTGACTTAATTAGTTATTTTTATAACAAGGGCCTACTAGTGTTAAGCACAGCTTTGGGCAGTTTATCTATTCTCTAGTTTACCCCTTCCAACAAACCTATGAAGCATTACAATCTCCAATTTTGTTTTGAGACAGAATCTCATTCTGTCACCCAGGGTGGAGTGCAGTGGTGTGATCTCGGCTTACTGCAAGCTCCACCTCCCCAGTTCAAGCTAATCTCCTACCTCAGCCTCCTGAGTAGTTGGGATTACAGGTGCACACCACCATGCCCAGATAATTTTTGTATTTTTAGTAGAGATGGGGTTTCACCATACTGGCCAGGTTGGTCTCGAACTCTTGACTTCGTGGTTCGTCTGCCTTGGCCTCCCAAAGTGATGGGATTATAGGCCTGAGCCACCACGCCCAGCCTATAATCTCCATTTTATAGATGAGAAAACAAGGCACCTAGTATGTGTTAGGTCCATATCAAGTGCTGGGGTTGAGATTAGCGACCAAGCATAGCAGCAAAGGCCTGGACTTGTCCAGCCCTGGTCCTACTGTGCACCTGACCTCATCAATGCAAGGGCCACACACTCTAGAGACGGATGGGCAATCAGAAAGAAGCCTCGGTTTGTCTTCAGTGCCACATCCATACTGCTCAACTGCTTCCAAGTCAGCTTCAAATCAAGTACTCATGCTGGTGGCCACTACGTGAAGGGTCTGCCTATCCTCCACCCACTCTTAAAGTCAGGTCCAATTGGGCAGAGATCTTTGCATAGTAATCCCCAGGGATTCTCCCTCGTGACATGAGGGGTGTGTGTGGAAGTGTTATTTTGATAAATACCAGGGAAAGTGAACTTATAAATTATTGGATAATATATAATCAAATAGACTGATAGTTAAAGAAGAAAACAAAATGATGTTCTATGAGCAAACACGAAAAAGGAATGGGATGATTTCTAATTATCTTGTGAACTTGGTTAGCAGATAAAAAAAAGCAAATGACGATTTCTGTCTAGATTGGCTTGAGGACCTAAATTATCTGGTTTACACCTGCAGAAGAATCAGTTTTGTTGAACAACAGCCACAGCTCCACATGACTGGCATTCATAGAGGAAAAAACATGCCAAAAAGGCTATGAATAATTCTAGCCTGCAACTGAAAAAAAGAAAAAAAATTAAATGCTGCTCCAGGACAAGAGTGGAAGCTGCTATAGTAACCAGACTTTTCTATATAACTGAAATATGTTCACCTAATCAAATGGCTTCTAATTAGCTACTTATAGCCACTGTCACCACAACTATACAGAAGTTTTAAGCAAGAAAACTGTAGATGTTTAATTTGTCACAGGCTAAAATATGTCTGCTTGCAATACTCAAATAAATATTGTAAAAGATGAGATAAAATATGGAGATATTGTCTCCATTTCATGAAAATAATTTTTTCAGATTGCTAAGCATGAACCAAGAAAGATGATTTCTGTGGAGACACACACACACCAAGTCTTTAAGTCTTAAGTACACAGCTATTTCCTTATGTCTGAGAAATACATAACTCTAAATATACCTAAATCTCTTCTCTAGTGACTGAAAGTTACATTTACATTTGGAGTGATGTGAGCTCTTCAAAACTCCCATTTTATTTCCCTTTAGGCTATTGATTGCATTATTTTGTCACTCATGTTATTCACAATATACACCAAGCAGATATTTTTTAACAAAATACAATTAGTAGACTGGCTTCAGGTAGAGCTGTATGAGGGACTTTGCACATATAGTTCTTAAAGAGTTCAAAACTAAAAATTGTAAGGTGTATTTTAGAAATTTACCAATTTCATTGTAATGGACCAGAAGCTATTTTTTAACTTAAGCCCATTTTAAGAGGAATTAAAACCAGTAAGTGTCATTGCCCTAAATTAAATGTCAATATTAACTCCTTTATTATTAATAGAAGTGTGGCATTCTTAAAGTGGCCTTTATAGCATAAGAGAGGTGTGGAGCCACCCAGATAACTACAGAAAATAGCTGTATATTAAAGGATATTGTGGCAGGTATGAAAGGTAACCGTGACAACTTGTGGAGTTAAAATGTTCATAAAAATCTGAGAATAAGAAAGCAAGCACACACATCTGGGGTAACGTAGGTTAATGGACAAATGGTTCCACCTACAGAGGTTTATGGCCCTGGAGGGCATATCACCATGTTCACACAGATGGCCCAGATCATCCAGAAAAGAGGAAGTTCCCTGCAGCACTCTCTGCTTCAGAAAACGGAGGAGTGTGTCTTCATTTTAGAAAGTTCATCAACAAAGTGAGAGCTTAAGTGATCTGAAAACTAACCTATTTGGAACATGTTCGTTCCCTGGATAAATGCGGCTTTGCTGTACTTGTGAAGTGGCACATGACAGAATAAAAATGATGTGGTATGTCTTTTTTCTTAAGAAAAGGAAGCATAAACCCTACAAACAATATACTGCCCTACTGTTAACACCAAAAAAGTGCCCTATTTGTAAAAAGAAGAATCTATTTGGCACTTAAACAGTAATGATTCAGGATCATCTGCAGGATAATTAAATTAACATCAGTCATTCATCACTTTGGCATTGGTTGGTTAATCCTCGATGAAGACTTTCCTTGCAGTGAAGCATACTTCTTATTTAATGTGTGTTCTAAGTAAAATGGAGACCACCTTGCAAAATTTGGAAAATAAGTAAATCCATCTACAAAAATTCAGAAACTTTACTCAAGTTCACAGATAAAACTCATGAGCAGACCTGATAAGTCCAAAGGTTGGCAGAAGGGAATTTAGCCAACAAAATAGATAGTGTAAAATAAACTCAGATTCTCCCTTCCAAAATTAGTTGGGTTTTCACTATAATACTGTGTTAAGACTAACATAAAACTTTCAAAACTAAAAATGTCATATTTTTCTTTCTTTTCCCTGTATGTGTATTGGGTAAATTCATCACAGACAGCATGTGATACAATAAGGGACAGTCCGTGAGCTCTCGAAAACCTAACTGCATATGGAACAGGACTTGATTATCACTTCATTTCCTTTTGATTTACATTACTTCAGACCAGTCATTTTTACAAAGGAGATACTCTATGTCATTCAACCATCTACTCTTTCCACAGACCAACATTAATGCTCCTGAGGAACTTATATTCTGAGTGAAAAACAAAATAAATGTATTCAAGTCTCACTGCACTTACGATCTGAAAGAACATATCTTTTTTGAACGAATGTGTTTGAAGGGTGTATTTGAGAATTTTAGAATAAAAAAGGTGTATTTGGACCTATGGCTGTTCAGAATTATAGCCAAAGTTGTGGAAATATATACCCACTGGAGTCAAAATAATAAAGATCTGGTCACAAAAGTTAGACAGCAGCCCAGTTCAACCATTTGTTAGGCAATCTGGCGTCTTCCTACAGCCTTCAGATCATGCTGGGAGTGGGTAGAATCACTATCCATGCTGTTTGGTTTCACCAGAGCAGCCTCCCTCTAATTTTATGGTTTCTTAGATCACTGGGTGCTATAGACATGAAAAGGTTTGGGTTTAAAATTTTTTATCTCCCATGGTATCTAAACATTGGAGTTGGGGACGCCACCTCAAACTTCCATCCTTCCAGGAGCAATTTCAATAAAACTTACTCATAGTGAGCAAAGAAGCAATTTTAAAGAGGATAAAATCTAGAATTGTGGTTCTTAAATACTTTTTACTCATGGATTCCTTTGAGAATCTGATCAAAGATAGACTGTCTTCAGAAGAAAGAAAAGAAGAATGGGAGGGAGGAAGGGAAAGTAGAGAAAAGAAAAGAAAAAAGCACACACATTTTGCCTATTTTTTACAAAGATTTCAAGGGAGAAATCACTGATGCTCTGAATCTAAACCAGGACTCCGATAAAATCAATGGTACTGTGGCCGTTTTCCCCAGGCCCATGTTGGCTTTGAATTGCGTTTCTTGTTTTCTAGCCTATGGTCCAGCTGGCGTCGCTCCCTTGCTGGGTCAGTGGGACTGGGGCACTTCATTGGGTGGAAGACGGGAGGAGGGCACAGATTCTGGGCTCCTGCTCTTTCTGCCTCCTAATCAGCAGTCGTCAGCACTCAACCCTGGCTGAAAGCTCAAGAGTCTGTGCCAGCTTTGACTGTCTTCTACTAAATGAGAGTAATTCACATATAATTTCTTTTCAACACTTCCAGTGTTCTTTCCAGTGCTAAGGACATAATCCAACAAGAAATCAAGTTCCACAGTTTCAATAAAAAAATACAATTAAAAGTGCATATAATGCATTTGCGTCCAACTGACATTTCTGACAAATACTTCAACTGTTTAACAAACACTGAGGAGGAACTGAAAACACCAACAAGGCACTCATCCAATTTGCACTAGCCTCTAAGTGCTGGCACACCAGTGTCTGCGAACGCTTTTAATGTTATTGATAGCTTATTCAAATAGGCTGGAGCAGTTCCCCAGGGCCTGAATCACCACTATCTCTGAGGCATAAACCACTCATAAAGCAAAGACGGAGAGAACATGGTCAGAAATGAGTGCTTTGCAATGTCTAAATCAAAATGGCCCTTCTATGATATATCTATGATGTAACCAGAGGGCAGTAACCCTTTCTTATAGTTACAACCCAATTAGCTGCATGAGGGCCTTGAACAGCACAGAATGACTTCCTTTAAGGAAAAAATAGTGCTGTTTTAGGAAACTTTAACAGTATGATGGTCACAGAAAATACCAGGATCTTAAAGTTTGTTCTTTCAAATACATCCCATGGCCTCACTGAGAGAACAAAAATGTCAGGGGGATAAAAAAAGGCATAGTACAAAAGTAAAGAAAGGGGGAGAACAGAAATGGAAACACTGAAAGAAGACTGGATCTGGCAACTGAAACTTTATGTTGGGGGAGGAAGAAACAGGTGGAGAGGGGGCTAAAGAGGTGAAGCAGCAGCTCCTTGCTGGATGGGGTGGAAAGGAGGCTGGCCTGCCACAGATACAGGTGGCGACTAATGGGTTCAAGGCTCAGTGCTCCACGGTGGGGAAAGTAAGAGAATGAAAACATTTGAGGTTAGAGGATGATGACTTTGATTTTAAAATGTGTATACATACACTATACACACATTGTAATATATATATAAGACACACACATACATATGTATATATTTTTTGCTTTTTTTGTAGGAAGGTGGGGGTAAGATGGAGGCAGACTGAGGAAAGAACAGGTCAAGATAGTATAAAAACAAAAAGAACATCACTTAGTTGAAACATGTTTGAAGAGCTGTGATGGGCTTTTGGAGAACCTAGGTAGTAAAATGCAAGATACGCATTTTGGGTAAAATATTTGGGTAAAGAACCAAGGAGGAACAGTGTTTGATTCCATTGGTATACAACACCTTGCTTCATACTCATCACACACAGTTCAGTCATGGTGGTTTCAGACTGACATACTCAAGACACGCTGCTCTGCCTGTCCCTCTGGCAACCAAATTTTGGATACTTCATTTCTCTTCAGGCTCTGAAACAGGGCCTGATCGGGAGAAATAAAAGGAAAAAACTTGAACCAGTTCATTTGTGAGCAGCTCCAGTTAAATGATTGATGGGGAGAAGATCTGAACTATTAATGAAGTTTGGTTATTATCTGTGAGTTTCAATTATGTTTGGCATCTTGGCTCCCAGGAAAAGTGATAATTGAGAGCGAGCTGTAGAAATGGCATTTACAGGATAAGGAGGGTATCAGTATTCTGAATGGTAGTTTTTATTGGCAGATGGGCTTGGTTTTAAGAGGCCAGTTGGCAAGGTTGTATGTCTCCTGACATTCATCTACAGAAGATGCAAGGCAAAAAAAGCTCATTTGCACTTCCATGTCAGAACCACCAGGATAACTCAGAAACCCCTTGTAGATCATGAAAATAGTGGGAGGCTCCTGATGACAAGAATACTGGGCAAATGTAGGGGTCCAGATATAGAGCTCTCCCTTAGCAGGTGGAACCAAGCTTCAGCAATTTGAAAACTCCACAAGACAAGGAGTATGCCTTATGTAGAGACGGAAAAAGTCCTTAGCCTAGGGAATGAGTAGAGGCTTTTCCAGTGTCTCAAAACACAAGAACCAAGGTCTGAAGCCTTCAATCTATGTAAAATTCTGTGTAACGATTTACTATCATGGAAAGATAGTTGGGATAAGTTGTCCTTTGTGAAGAACACAGCTTGTAAAACTGTATATTAAATGATCCAATTTTTATAAACAATATTACAAGTGAAAAAAGACATCTGGGAAGAAATATTTAAAAATGCAAATAGTGATTATATTTAGGAGGTAGGATTGGGGATCATTTCCATTTTCTTCTATTTGCTTACCTAAATCTTTACATTTTTCTACATTGAACACATATTGCCTGAAGAGTAAAAATATATTTTAATAAGGTATTCACACTAAAAAATGCATTTAGTGTATTTTAAAATGTGTTAATTAGGTGTCACACACCTGTAGTGTTGGACCTCTGAGAATAAAAGAGCAATTTGATAATTGATTTCTAAAACCTCCCAGTGGCTGCCCCAGGATCTCTTAAGGAAAGGTCAGGAAGATGCAATGAAGGCTTCACTGGCTGCAGTATATTTGCAAGAATGTTTAAGATATGCTAACTACTTAAGATCTTACGGAGCCTGTGATTACATACACTCTATTTTGTTAGTGCTTGAATAGTAAACTAGAGGTTGCCTATGGTTTTTTTCTTACTTGATAATACATCTGGGACTCAAAGGATAGCAAATGAAGATGATAGTTACCCAATCTTGGCATCGTAGTGTTGACTGGAAACTTTCCTCGTGTTCTACTTTTGGAGGATTTAATTCCACTGTTCTGCTGAGTGGGTGCAACCTTCTTCAGAGAATAAAGCCACTCTGTGCTCTGCCTCCTTCCTTTTGAAGTGCTTCCTTTCCTACTTCTGCTTCCCACTCACCTAGTCACTTCATGTAAGGAAGAAAACACAAGTCCTGGTGGAGAAGACAGGATTCTAGACTGGATTTATGAGGGCCATTAAGGAAGCTCCTGTGGATGTGCGATGTTGAACAGCTAGGGTGGGGTGGGTACCACAGCAATGGACATGGCTGGGCTAAGTCTGAGAGATAAAAATGCCTGTGACTTTCACTAGACCGTTAACATTAATTTCCCAAAGCAACAAAAGCAACAATAACAAGTGTACCTTTAATGCACAAGATACTTTACACAGATTATCTTGCAAACTCAGAACAAACCTGTCCAGTGGAAATGAATGGACCTATTTTACAGACAAGGAAGACAAAGCAGAGGCATGTGAAGCACAGGCCATGGGCATATGATGTACGCCTACATAAACACATAGAAACATCCAGCTATGAAAACGACATAGAAGCTTGCTTTTGTAACCACTCATCATCAACTTCTCTTTCACTGAATGGAAGAGCTTAACTCAAAAATGAGTTTGTAAGCACATATCAAATGCTTACATACATAATTCTGAAGTCACTCGATTCTTCTTCACTGGCTATTAGGGTAACTATTGGGAAAATACCTCACCTCTCTGTTCTTCAGTTTGCTAATCTGTAAAATAAAGACAGTAATGGGGTATACCACATGGGGTGGGGGGGTTACTGTGGAGATTAAATGATATAAGGGCAGAAGGTAAAGCCCCCAGGGTGATACCAACCATATACCCTTCAACAGTCATTGATTCTCTCCTCATTCTGTGAATGAGGGAAAGCAAGTCCAGATGAGTGGGAGCTGAATATCTTTCCATTTGAAAGCACATCCAATATAATACAGCTATGACTCCAAGGACTTCTTGGCCCTATTTGATGCCTTTTTTTTTTTGAGATGGAGTTTCGCTCTGTCACCAGGCTGGAGTGCAATGGTGCAATCCTGGCTCACTGCACCTCCATCCACCTCATGAGTTCAAGCAATTATCCTGCCTCAGCCTCCCATGTAGCTGGGACTATAGGCACATGCCTCCACGTCTGGCTAATGTTTGTATTTTTAGTAGAGACGAGGTTTCACCATGTTGGCCAGGCTGGTCTCAAACTCCTGACCTCAGGTGATCTGCCCACCTTGGCCTCCCAAAGTGCCAGGATTACAGGCGTGAGCTACCGCACCTGGCCCCTATTTTAATACTTTTGATGGACAGAAAAGTCATTCTTCATTTCCATGCCCTACTCAGAGTTTTAATCTCCAGCTCTCACAGAAGAAAAACAATGCTGAAGTGAACATTTCTTGGGGATGGAGATCAAATTACAAAACCTTCAATACTGTTTTGGATAAATGTGTTTTTAAGAGATACAATGAAGGTAGAGACACTGTCTAATGTGCTACCAGTGTCTCTGAGTGTACAGACTAAAGACTTGTTGAATTTGTCTCTACTGTCTGGGAAGACACCGAAGTAAAATAAGAAAATCCTAACATTTATTTCTGTCTCAGTGGGTTCTGAATAAAGTCCCTACAATTTATCTTCTTTAGTGGTGGTTCGAGGATTGTTATTGTTATTTTTATTTTACTAGTTCGACAAATGAAAAAGTCAGTAGACATAGAATTTCAACTTTCCAAATCACATCTGATTTTTGTCAAAGCACAAGCTACATCTGAAAGAGGTGGCAATAAATGTGTATGTTTTGTGGTTTGGACCTTCCATTTGTATTTCCAGGTCCCAAATATCTGCTCACCTCCCTCAGCCACCATGAACCAGATTCTGAGTACTCACGCCACATCTCCCATAATAATCTCAATTCTTTACATATCTTCCATAGTTTTGATCAGCCATGTTTTTTCATTTGTCACTTTGCCTTTCAGAATTGTCTTATTACATCATTTACATGCTTTTCAGTTTTCTTCATTCCAATGTACCCATCTTTTGTAAGATGTCATAAATATTCAGAAGAAATATTAATTGCTTTCACATCTGGGATAAACACATTACTTTGTCTTCTTTCTTTCCCCACCTCACCATTCCCCCGCCACCAACATTTAACACGATGGCCTATCTGAAATTTACTGGACTATTTGGTTATGACCAAAAATATATTATTCTTTCTTACGTTACTTCTTAGAACTGCTATTCTATTGGTCTTGCAAACTTCATTATGTAATTCATCCTTTCTTCAAGGTGCTATTGTTCATTTGCATGTTTTAAATTAAGTTCATTAAATAATCGAAATATGGAATTTCTACTTATTTTTAATCTGTCTAGTTTTCAGTCCAATATCATAGAATTTTAGTAATAGTCATTTGTAATCAATATTTTGTTAAGGCCAGTTTATCTGTGTGATTTCTATTTGTTAAAAAAAAGCAGTTGTTATGTTCTTGATTCTTCCTTCTAGATCATTTATCTATCAGGTTATAGAGTATTTTGTAAGGACTTTTATTCATAATTTTTAGGAATTTTTAAGCCAAAGAAGTTTGGGAATTCTTATGTCAACCTAAGCCAAAGAAGGTTGGGAATTCTTGTGTCAACCAATCAACCAATGTTTTAAAATTCAACTGATACACATTAAGCTCCTAACCACTTGCAGGCACAATGCTAGGCTCTAGGGCTAAAACAATAAGGAGGGTGCCTCTTCCCACCCCATCCCCAAATGAGTGCAATTCAAATTCATGAAGGTTAAAGCTAAAAATAGAATGCACAAACTTAGAACAGCTCCAGGAAGGCTGTTCACCTGCCCCCTTCACCCACCACCTTCACTACTATGCGGTTTCACTTATAAGTATCAACATAAACAAAAGACTCCAGGAAAGCAAGGGCCTGAGACTATTTCTGCATATTATCTCATTTGACTAAATACTCCACATGTATATGTGCCTTATTTGTGTATGGAATTAGAGGGTAAAAGACATGAAAGCCTGGATTGAAAAATGTTTCTTAAGAGCGAAGCATGGATAAAGCCAATGATTGCCCTAACCAACTCCAAATCCAGTTCAACACCATTAGCCAGGCAGAAATGCTTCATCAGCCAGTTGAGGCTAACACTGCCACTTTAATTAAAGAGTTATGATGTCAGTTTGGAAACACAATGGGAGAGCAGCTGTGCTCCAGCAATACATTAATACAATTTCCATCAACGTGGACAAGCTCCCACACAATACAAGGGAGATGTGTGTAAAGTTACAAGGTGAAAGCAGCTGTAAGCAGAGGGCAATCTGAGAGTTTCTGCTGTGAAGGAATTACTCTTCTTAGATTATTAGACTGACCTCTTGCTTATGTTTTCATTAATATTTCTTAAAGTACATGGTCAAGATTCTAAGTCACAGGACTTTAAAGGTGCTATAATCATTAACCAACCACAGAAAGAAAAGTCATGAGGCTGACCATAGCAGCAGGTCATTCAATTTACCTAGCAGTGAGCCCTAACATTCCCACCTTCATGCACTCTCACCATTCACCATGATAAGCAATGCCTGAGTCTATCCCCATGTCCACCAGAATTAATACAGGTACATTTTAAATGTCCTGTGACTAAGCTTGCCACTAACACATATTTTGTTAATTATCTTCACGTAACTTTCTCCAGTATCATTTCATGTGTATGTATATGTCATCTGATCATTTGATTAATACTGATATGTAGTCAAGAAGAAAAGTATGTTTCATGATATTCTGAGTAACTCCCATTTAGAAGCCTACTTCTGAGCACAAAATTTGCAACACGCAATTCACTTTGCAACTTCAATTGTACTCTGAGAAAAACCCTTTTAAAAAGTTGCATGTAGCTTTCATATTTCCTTATTTTTCTTTGTATTCCAAATCCACAGACGATAAGGAATTACCCTAGACACATAATTATCTTACAGATTTTAAGACCTTATAGCTAAAAACATACTTGCTTAAGGGTTCACAAACGTTTTACAAGAGTCGAGTGTTTTTCCTCATTTTTGTCCTGAGTGGGGTTCATCCTTCATCTGGGGATCCTTTATATAGTGTAGGTTTCTCAGTTTTTTCTTTCTCTCAAGATAAACACTGCACACCTGACTACAGTATCTCAAGAACTGAGTTTTAGCATGGTTGGACCATCTGGCACCACATCTCAGATTTAATTAATGTTTACCGAGTACCATGTGTCAGAGCCCGAACTAGGCATTACTGCACATTCTGCTGAATACCCCATTGTGTACATAAGGCTTAATTCATTAGTTGACCATTTTTCCAAACTCCCCATGCATCCACCATGAATTTTATTCTCTGTATTCTGATGTTTTGGCCTCTTGGAGCCTTGCTGGCCTGGAGGGACTGCCCCTCCCAGGGTTAGCCAATGCCTGCACATGGTAAAGGACTCACCTGCAAGCAGCTCTCCATATGCAAACCAACAAAGTCAGAGCCCACACCCCACCAGCTCCATTATCGGACTCTCATACTCTGGACCACTATTCTCCTTCCCTAATCACCCCAGGGCCACATACCATACAACTTGAGACAGCCCTGTACCTCAGAGCCTGCTAAAATGATGCAAACTAACCCATCCTAAACCTGCTTACCCTGCTTTGCTCATTCCTTCCCATGGAAATCACAGTAAGGCTCTTGCCCACATTTCTTCTTGCTCCCTCTGCCTCCTGCCTGATCCTGCTGCTTCCTTCTGTGTTCCCTGTGCGGTGTGACATGCTGTACTTCTTGTTTCTAGGGGACTCTGAGTATAATAAACTTCCTTCATGACAGTCATTTCTGTGTCTGCATATTTTACCATACCTAGTTAACACAAATCCTGGGTACCATTAAAACACCCCACATAATTATAGAATTGGCAGCTAAAATTATTTGGGTTTTCCTTTATCCCACCCTCTATGCTCAGTAAACAAGTTTAAAACTTTTTGTTGTTTACATTACCTCGTCTGGCCCATGTTAACAATACTTAATAAAAACAATTATATATAAGTTCCTTTAGTGAATAACCAAAAATACTTAATAATTATTTTCTACTACATGAAAGAGCAAGGTCTAGCTATCTACCATGTCGCTTCACAGCACCCAACACCATGCCACATTGCTTCACTGTACTTGGGGACAGAAAGTAATGACACTCTGCCCACATCATCTTCTCCCCCTGAGCTAGCAGGCTGGAAACCCATTAGTTACCTCAATCTGTTAGATACGTGTTCAGAGAGCCCACATTTCACTGGACCGGAAGCTGGGTGTGTCTTTGCAAGTCTAGCTGTTACACTGAGTGTGGGGTTATCTGGGCGATGCTAATTGGCTTTAGATCCTGGGACTACTTCAGAGAGGTTGCTAAGCTAGTTTCTGTGCCATTCCTTCTGCTGGCATCTTCATCTAGCTTCCTGTCCTTGGTCTAAAAGTGCACTCTGCTTGGGCAGGCAGCAGCAGTGGGGAAGCAGAGACACTGGCAGATGGAGATCTGTGTTGCCCAGCAAGGTTTTGTTCTTTTTTAAATTTTTCTTTGTAACATGTCAGAATGTAAAGATGGCCATTTTAGGGGGGTTAAAAAATGGACTTTAGGGCAATGTACCTAAGTAGATATAAATATTCTTAGGGATGTATTTCTAAGCAAGGTCACAAGCACTGAGTTTTGCTTCAGAGAGGCCTACTGAAGGTATAGACATTTCCCTGTTAATTCTGGTAGACGTTAAATGTACAATAGGACAAGTACGTAAAATTGGACTAAGTATAGAGTTCAAGAAGTTAATGACTTTAGATCATACACGAGAACCAAAATGTAAGTTGTTATATATTCCTTCAGTGATCAAGATGAATAAAATATATATGCATTTTTTTTTCTATCCTAAACTAGCTTTGTAATGGCATATTTGAAATAAGACCCTATAAATTGAATCAAGGACTGCATGCTGGCCTGCTCCCCTTTTTCACATTTGGGATTTCTGTCAATGTCATAATTTTAAGAATATGTATTCTAACCAGCAGGAGGGTAGTGAGCTACTCAATGTGTCTCCACAGCTTCCATGGAGGCTATTTACTCACTCATTCTACAGACATTTTATTAAGCAGGTTTACCATGTATAACAGACTGTCTTATGTAATTAGTATATAGTAGAGAACAAAAGACAGAAAAAGTCCTTGCCCTCCTGTAGCTTGAAGTCTAACACCATGAATGACTCGAGGAATGAATGGATGAATGAATACATAAAAAATGTAATCAGGTTAGGGATCATGAAACTAAGTGAACAGAGATTAGTGTATTTCATTGATAAGATTCCTTTTTCACATTTTAACATCCCTGAAATCAAGATATGTCTTAATATTTATGGCATATTAAAATTACTGACAACTTTGCAGTACTCACAGCACAAATGTCATGTCCCTGCACGTGCATAAACTTGGTCACAGCTATTCATTTTGGTTTCACTTCTACTGAGTTATGGGCATTGTTGGCACTGCACGTGTTCTGTTTAATTGCCACTGAAATGTTTTCAAAAAGATTACACTATCACTTGGCACTGCAAGGAGACATTACTGTGTATGCATGAAGGCACCGAAACAGCAGTGTGACATAAGCGTTCTATTACTAAAGGAAACATTTGTCTTTATTTGGCATTTCTATATCACTCTACAAAGCAAGATCCAAATGCTTTGCCAGACTGAATAAAGAAACACAGGAGTTAATGAAGCTATGTTATAGTTTGTTACTGAGATTCATGCAAATGTGTTGTCCATCACACTCCAAGCAATGCTACCAATAACACTGGTAGGAAAAAGTACCAAACCCAAGGAAGAGATGAAGAAAACTTGAAAGCAGTGAGAGACTAGTGTGACCTATTCATGCATTATCATGGAAGAATATTCTTAAAGTGGAATGTCATAATAAAATTGGCAATATTTTCTCTTTGTGTACAGCAGAAAAATAATGCTATTATCTTACAACTGATGGCATTTTTGACTTGATGAAATATAGAAATAAAGATGTATTACCAGTTAATAAGAACTTTTAGAAAGAGAACAGAATATAGAGTGGAAGTTTGTTGATTCTGGACAGTTTTAAGTTAATGGGGTATTGCAAATGCACAACTTTAGACAAACTACAATTTCAACAATTTGGTATAGTTTTGCAGATCACTAGTCACTTAAAAAAGTCTATTCACTCTTATTTCTAACAATGTTTTGGGCACCCCTCCCATTCTGATGTAAGAGTGTGATGATAAAAAAGCCTGTTTTACTTTCCCAACTTTAGTGGGTGCTGCTTTGATTTTTGGAAGTTTAGAGATATTAGAAGGGAGGTGCTGGATCTGTATTCTAAACTCAAACCTTACTACTGCTACCAAGAATGGAGTGAAATACTTAGACTGGAGAGTCCATTTGAAATCTCAAAGCATGCATATGGGACTTTGAGATTCTTAGTACAAGAGTAACATGAATAAAATGCCATCTATAAGGATGTGTTTCCAGGCAGCATATGGTCACAGCTCAAAAAATGAACTTTTTAAAAAACTTACTACAGCAAATTATTTTGGAACCAGAGACAGTTAAAAACCATACCAAAAAGAGAACACACACACGTGTACACACACCCCTCTGGGGAAGAGAAATTATAAAACAATGGATATAGATTATAATAGAAATAATTTTTAGGCACAGCTTCAAAACTTACTGTGTCACAACTGTGTCATCAGTTTTTGATACCATTCAGCCAAGCAACAACTGCTTTAATGTAGAAGTGAGTATCAAATCAGGAATAAGCATGTGGCTACATCCACCACAAAGACAACAGGTAGAGTTTTATATGGTGAACACATATTTCAATAGTGTTGAAAATAGACTGCACCATATATGTGATATTTCCTACTATGCAGAAGGCCTGCTTTCTGTTCCTAGGGCCCTATGTTAATCTCCTTTCTGGTCTGCAGTGAGAATTCAGGGATTCCCTGAACTAATACCACTTTCTCCAGCGACTTCATTTCAGTCTTTCCTTTTAGGTAGACTGGCCCGGGTAGGAAATTATCTAACAGTTGGTACAGGAGAACAAGTGTGCCAGTGTGAATGCTGCAGGGGATGTGTTGTTGCCAACTGATGGGGTGTACTTCCATATGCAGAGCTAAAATAAACTTGGATGATTGAGAGTAGAGACTGCTCCTTACGCGCCAGTGAGGGAAACACTTGGTTACCTGTCTTTTGGGGTGATCTTATCTGAATGAATGAGGTGGGTTTACATGACTGGGTATTTCCATCTGATTTATATGCTGGAGATGGGGTGGGGAGAGTCTGGGGAGCACCAATGTGGCCCTTCAGTACATGTGGACACAGTGGGGGGGGGGGGTTCCTAGAGGGAAAAAACACTCTGTAAAGGGGTCTGATGTACCAGGCCAGTAGAGCTAGCATATGACGCCACTGAATTACAATGAGGGCAACTCTCAAGAACTGGGAGATAGCATAGAGCATGGACAAGAAGCCAAACAGATCCAGGTTCAAATCTTGCCTCTATCACTTACTTGCCCAATAATCTTGGTAAAATTACCTGAACTCTTTAAATTCAAAAAATGGGGAAACTAATAATAATACCTCCTTAGAGTGATTGTGAGAATTAAAATAATATATGTCCACACCTAGTAATGTGTCTGGCGAATAGAATGTGCTCAATGTGTGGACACTACTGTGACATCTCTAAGGAAATTCCCTTAAATATAAGTGTTTTTACAGATAGGATTTTTAGCATGGGGGTAAATCATATAGACCACAAAATGGCCTTGGCTAAGATGTTTCAAGGGAATTATGGAGTTGTCTTATGGTAGGAATACATCTTGATAAGAAAGAAAAATGTAAATATGAGAATCCACATGTGATCAGTGAGAATGAAATAGAATTTACCATACATTTGCTGAGATTTGCTTAATGGCAAGACTATGCAATATTTCATATTACTACCTCTACCCTGAGCCGCTTTATGATCGATGTGTTCCTCAATCTTGTGTAAAACCCTAAGCATCACTTCTCTGCATTGGAGGAAGTTTTGTAAAGCAAATAACCCCCACCTAATCTACCTAGCTTTGAAGGCTGAAACTTTCTCCCATCTTCGAGTGGACAGACATGTGTTCTGCATCCTCTGCACTGGGCTATCACCCTGAGAGGTGAGCCATAACTTCGAACCACTCTGGTACGCTCCATAGAACCCTTTCCCAAAGTGCAAAAGCCGACTGAAAGCATCGGCAATAAGAAAACGCTAAAGAATTGACAGAGTAATTATTGGCACCTTGGACACACTAGTGTTTGGGGATCTTCAATTAGACGTCAAGGTAGATTTAAATTTTTGAAGCTCTTAGAGCATAAACCTCGGTCGAGTCCACTCTATGCAGAGATAACATGGGGCCACTGACTACCTGCTGCACTGTTTTCACACTATGCCGACTCTGGGCGCCGTGTCCACAAAGCCCCCTCCCCAGGGGGATTCCCACAGAGGAATTTTCTCAAGGAAGGTCCCGTGTCAGGAATGCTGTTCGAGTACGGGTTCCCACAAGCCTACACGCAGGGCACGGGCTCACACGGCAGGGTGGGCTGCCTCTTTAAAGGGGCGGACCTCAGGGACCCCCGAGTCTGGCTCCTCAAGTCTGGGCATCAAACTTTCTCCTGGAACAAAACCTCTTTGAACCCACATGGAGACAGGAGGAGGACAGAGCCCGGGGATGCTATCAGCTGCGGCCCGGAGACAGCGCTCCCACCCCCGCCCGCTTCCCTCAGCCCCCACCCTCTTCCTCCGAGGGAAGGCGGCCCCGGCCGCACAGCCCCGCCCGACCCCACCCACCCGCTCCCCTGCCCACCGCCCGGGCGACCGAGCCCACAGCCTCACAAAGCCGCCTCCCGGGCGCTGTGCTTCCCCGGGGCGAGGGGCGATCCGGGCTGGGTACCTGAGGAAGAGGCCAGGACACCGGCGCCCGACGAGACCCGCAGCATCGCCCGGGCGCCGCCGCCGTGGTTGCCACCGCCCGAGGCTACTTCGCTGCGCCGAGCGCTGGAGCCGCGGGGACCGGGTGCTGCCGCTGCCGCCTGCGCTCCCTGCGCTCGCTGCGCCCGGGCTAGGCTGCCCGGCGACCGCCACGGTCAAGCGGAGCCCCGCCCCGTGCGCGCCCGGCGAGCCGCGGACCCCCAGGACGCGCCGCCGCCCCGATTGGCTGCGGGAGTCGCTAGCCCCGCCCCTGCTTGCCGCGCTCCTCCCACGCCGGGGGCGCGCGCGGCTGGCGGCCACGCGACGGGCGGACTCTCCAGGGGCGCCGCGGGTGGGTGCGGTCCGCACTGGGCGAGGCTTCCTGCGGGCACCGGCGCGCTCGGCCTCCGCTCTTGGGCGCTGCAGTTGTCCCTCTCCTTGCCAGCCCGGAGACAAATAGACTGCCAGAAAGAAAAAAAGAGAAAACATCTCTAGAGCTCTGCATCGGGAGGGCAGTGGCCATGGCAGCAGTGGTGTGAAATCTTATTTGTATAAACTCGTTTCTTAACGGAAGCCCAGGAAAGGCTGTCTAGGGTGGAACATTGGGATTATCACCAAGGCCTTTTTGTTTTTGCTTGCTTTTTTTTTTTTTTTTTAACCTGCAGGTGTCCTTACACACCTCTAGACTTCTCTATCTTATGAAGAAACAATCCAGTTAAACAACTTGTCCAAAGTCATAGAGCTGGTTGCAGGTTGATTGTGTATTTAATGCTAAATCAAAGCCGCCTCAGCTTTTCTTTCTTTTCCGACCAGAGAAGAGTTGCATTCTCATATGTAATGCTTTGTATACTGTAAAGCAAGGAATCAATTAATAATCCATAGATATAGAAGATTCGTGGTTGCTGGGGGTGGGAGGACTGGGTAAGTGATTGCTAATGGGTAGGGCTCTCAGCGTGATGAGAATGTTCTGGAATTTGATAGTGGTGATGGATGCACAACTCAATATTCTAAAAACCACTGAATCGTACATTTTAAACTGCTGAACTTTATGGAATGTGAATAGTATCTCAGTAATTCTGATGTTTAAAAATATTTTGGGCGGGGCGAGATGGCTCATGCCTGTAATCCCAGCACTTTAGGAGGCCGAGGTGGGTGGATCATAAAGTCAGGAGTTTGAGACCAGACTGGCCAACATGCTGAAACCCCGTCTCTACTAAAAATGCAAACATTAGCCAGGCATGGTGGTGCATGCCTGTAATTCCAGCTACTGGGGAGGCTGAGGCAGGAGAATTGCTTGAACCCAGAGGCGGAGGTTGTAGTGAGCCGAGATCATGCCACTGCACTCCAGCCTGAGCAACACAGCAAGACTCAGTCACGGAAATAAAATAAAATAAATAAAAATATATTAATGCTTGAATCTAGAAAGTTGAGGCTGCTGTGAGCCATGATGGTACCACTGCATTGTAGCCTGGGTGACAGAGTGAGACAGTGTTTAAAAAAAAAAAAAAGTATCCAGAGTGATAGTGCTGTGGGGAAACCCACATAAGCAAATATTTGGAGTATGTCACAATTATTTGTGAGCATAAGTTGTGACTTATGTACTAGCATCCATCCATTCATTCAACAATTAACATCCTTCTTTAGCAAGTTACTCTGACCATGGGTACAAAGATAAATAACGCATGATCTCTGTCATCAAGGAGTTCCCAGTCTATTGAGGGAACAGTTTATAATATGTCACTCTAGGGAGGTAAACAAAGCGCAGGTTTAGGGTGCTAAGACCTAAGGAAGGACCTTGGCACAGTCATAAAGGGGGCTGAAGCATGTGTAATGTTTCAGCAGTGGCCAACGTGGCTAAGTGTGAGAGGTGTGATAAAAAGTGAAGCTGGACAGTTACTCACAGGTCAGAGTAGTAGTGTGGACTAGAGGTCAGCTAAAGTGGCACAGGCTAATTAGGAAGGAAATTTTCCATTCCTTCTGGGTCATTCCTATCCCTGGTGTAGTGTGTGATTTTGGTGAATAGTCTCAATCATCATCATATGAGCAAACAATAGTAACACCAACTGACTTTTGTTTCTACCTTTGTAGTATGTATAAACGGTTTTTGTGGATTGCCTCCTTTGAAGCTCAGAGAGGTGAAGGGGATGCGCTCAAGGTGTTATGTCTTCTAAGTGACAGAGGTGGGATGAAATCTTATATAAGATTTGGATCTTATATTCTCAATATTGTCAGCCTTTCAAGTTATAAAGCTTCCCTATAAGTGCAAAGAACTCTTAAGCTAAAAAAGCTCTCTAAGCAATAGCAAGTGAAACCTGTTTTTTCACTTGGAGTTTTTCTGTGTTTTGATTGGAGCTAGAAATATTACAAGCCCTAGGGAAAAAAAACCTTAGCTACTAATCTTAGCTCTTCAACTGAGTCTGTTCAGCAAAGCCCTGGATTCCAGGTTTTATAAAAAGTGACTCTACAATTTAAAAACAGGACGCTGCCTATTTCTCTTGTCAGTGTACGAATGTCAGCATACTGAGGGCACCTTCCTTTTTATCCATTCACCCGTCCATCCCTTATGGGATTGTAAACACCTTTTGAATGCAGGTACAGGTTGAGCATTCCTAATCCAAAAATCCAAAATCTGAGATGCTCCAAAATCTGGATTTTTTTGAGCACTGACCTGATGACACAAGTGGAAGATTCCATTCCTGACCTTATGTGATGAGTCACAGTCAAGACACAAGTGTACGACACAGTTTACTTAGTGTCCCCAAGGGAAACAAAAAAAGACCCGTGTGACCCCCTTCTGCTGTGATTTTTGTTTCATGCACACTCAGATTTCGCCATGCAGTCATGCCCACATGGGATAATAAAATGGCACATGTGCAGGCTGGACTCTCTAATGGTAGGTTCCCCACGATGCCCCACATTGGGTCAAGATCTACATGCAATGCTCACTGTGTTTTTTCTTTGTTTGCTTATTTTCTGCTCCATGGTATAAAATTATTATTTAAAATGTCAAAAAGGTCTGAAGATACCCCATAGGTAACAATGACAAGAAACAGAGGAAGCATTTATGTTAATCTATAGCACAGAAATTTTAGCTGTTGGAGAAACTGGACAAGGTGTGTGAAACATCTTATGGAAGAGGATGGATTAGGGATGATCATATATGACCTGAAGAATCAGAAGGATACACTGTTGAGGTTTCATGCTGAAAGTGATGAATAGAAGTTAATGAAAAATAGGAAAACAAGAAAAGATCTATTCATGATGAACTAAAAACTGAAGGGAAGTGTGATATTCAACAGTCTGAAGAAATTTAAGAAAAAACAGAGCATTAAATTGTTAGATTTAGGCATAAGAAAGCATCTGCGGCTCATGAGGCAGCAGAGAATTATTATTATTATTATTATTATTATTGAGATGGGGTCTTGCTCTTGTCACCCAGGCTGGAGTGCAATGGTGTGATCTCAGCTCACTGAAACCTCTGCCTCCCAGGTTCAAGCGATTCTCTGCAGCAGAGAAATTCATTGATGAGTTTGCCAAGGTCATGGCTGATTAAAATTTGACGTCAGAACAAGTCTATAATGCTGATGAAACATCACTGTTTTAGTATTATTGCCCCAGAAAGACATTGACTACAGCTGATGAGACAGCCCCTATGGGAATTAAGGATGCCAAGGACAGAATAACTGTGCAGGGATGTGCTAATGTAGCCAGCACGCATAAGGGTAAACTTGCTGGGATGGGCAAAAGCTTGCATTCTTGGCTGTTTTCAAGAAATTAATTTCTTACTACTCCATTATTATGCTAACAAAAAGGCATGGATCACCAGGATGTCTTTTCTGAGTAGTATCACAAACAGTTTGTACCAGTGGTTGGTTAGTGCTGATTCAGCTGGACTGAATGACTACTGCAAGATATTGTTTGTTATTCCTTGGCCACTGTCCTGCTTATTCTCCTGCTGAAATTCTCATAAAAAAATCTCATTTATGCCATATACTTTCCCCAAAAATATGACTTCATTAATTCAGCTATGTGACCAAATATCAAATGAAGAGTAATTATAAAAAAAACTTTTTTTCTTTTTTTTTTGAGATGAAGTCTCACAGTGTTGCCCAGGCTGGAGTACAGTGGTGTGATCTCAGCTCACTGCACCCGCCTCCCCGGTTCAAGCAATTCTCCTGCCTTAGCCTCCCAAGAAGCTGGGACTACAGGTGCACACCACCACACCTGGCTAGTTTTTTATTTTTAGTAGAGATGGGGTTTCAGCATGTTAGCCAGGCTGGTGTTGAACTCCTGACCTCAGGTGATCCTCTCACCTCAGCCTCCCAAAATGCTGGGATTACAGGTATGAGCCACTGTGCCCGGCCAAAAAAACTTTCTTGAAAAGCATATTAGCAGCACTGAACAGAGGCGTGAGTGTAGAAGGTTTTTAGAAGGAGTTTGACATGAAGGATGCTGTATATGCTTTCTCCAACACTTGGAATACAGTGACTAAAGAGATAGTTGTGCGTGTCTGGCACAACTTCTGCCTGTGACTATGTTCAGTGAGGATGATGAACAAGGTGGCGACTTTGAAGAATTCTGTGTGTCAAGTGTCAAAGTGCATGCTGACCTTCTCACATGTGCAAGAAATATACCTTCAGAATTGATCAGTAAGCTGCAGGAAGTGGATATAAAAGAAGTTTTTTACATTGATAATGAGGCTCCAGTGGTCCATTCACTGAATAATGGTGAAATAACGGAAATGATTCTGAAGCAAAGTGATCGTGATAATAGTAACAATGAAGATGACGTTGTTAACACTGCAGAAAAAGTGCCTCTAGATGACATGGTGAAAATGTGTGATGGGCTTATTTGTTGAGGGACTAGAACAGGGTGCACTCATAACAAAGGAAGAAATCACACTAGTTATAAAATCAAAGAGAGACTTCTAGGACAAAAATCGTTGCTAATGAGGTAGATGACTCCCGAGGAAACATTTTAAAAAGCCACCCAGCAGAATACCTCCTCATTTCTAGAGGACCCACTTCCTTGTCCCTCAACTACTTCTGATGTTTCTTCTCATCTAAAAAAGTAAAATATAATGCTCAGTAACCTTTAAATCAAAATATACCATCATAGGTGGAGACCAAAAGCCTGCTGTTATCTGTTATTATTATTTTTTTGAGAGACAGGGTCTCACTCTGTTAACAGGCTGTAGTGCAGTGGTGCAATCTTGGCTCATTGCAACCTCTGCCTCCCAGGTTCAAGTGACTCTTATGCCTCAGCCTCCTCAGTAGCTGGGACTACAGGTGCATGCCACCACACCCGGCTCATTTTTGTACTTTTAGTAGAGACGAGGTTTCACCATATTGGCCAGGCTGGTCTTGAACTCCTGGCCTCAAGTGATCTGCCTGGTGGAGATGGAGGTTGTAGTGAGCCGAGACTGTGCCAGTGCACTCCAGCCTGGGTGACAGAGTGAGACTCAGTCTCAAAAAAAAAAAAATGTAGAAAATTACTTTCACGCCATGTGTATAATAGATGTAATGTGAAACAAACAAATTCTGTGTTCATATTTGGGTCCCATCCCCAAGATATCTCACTGTGTATATGCAAATATTCTTAAATCTGAAGAAATCCAAAATCCTAAACACTTTTTGTCCCAGGCATTTCAGATAAGGGGTACTCAACCTGTTCCGTGTTTTGTTCATTTCCTTGCTTCCCCTCCCCTCAATTGCATTCTCATCTCTATCCTCAGCCCCGCTCCCCACCCTCTTTTCACTCTCAGTAGGCCCTCAATGTTTAAATGTCCAATGTCATTTTAACATCAGAAAGGAAATCTTTTTATTCAATTCTAATTGTCTATGGTGCTGACATACATTATGAAATCTGGATATTAATTAGCTCATATAGCATACATGCTCTAGGGTTTTGGGACATAGTTATAAGAACATTAGAGAATTACATTAACACTTCCCACACTTTAATAAGTTGTGTATTGAATTCTAAATCTAAATGCTTGGAATTTAAAAGTCAGTCTTATTCTAGGAAAATGCAATATTAATATTTTAACAGTAAAGACACTAAATACTTGGGAGCAGAAGAAATTTAATATTCATTATAGAATTTTTAATCCCTGAGGAGGTAATTTACTATTGATTTTAAAGGTCTTTGAAGTCTTTTGTAAATCTTCCTTGTTTTTCTTTTTCAGTATCTTCTCTTAGGCTCATTTTTTTCTCTTTCACAGTTTTCTGATAGCTGATTAACACACCTTGGCCTTACAATTCTGTTTTCCATAAACTTCTGTGCAGAAACCTAGGGAATCCGAAAAAACGGGGGAGTGCTGATCTCACTGCAGTCTGAAGCCTGGAGAAACCATCTGAAAGGCTGTAGCTATTCATCTCACAGGAGCAGATGTTGTCCCTCCCCAAGGAGTTATTATGGGTTGGAAGAAATGCGAAAATGAAAATAAACAAGTTATTTTGTGAATGTTATCAAATATGATCAGCACCAGCCAGATAGAGCTCTAAATGAGTAAGTATTCTTTACTGATAGAAGCAAAAGCAAATGAACATTATGGTTTTCTAAATACATTCAGAAGCAAATAATTTGAGCAAAAGCACAGATCTAATTGGTTCACACACGATAGCATGTGGGAAACAGTCCTGGAGAAGTAGAAAGTGTGTTGCTAGGTCACCTCAGCTGGTTGTCAGCTGTCAACTCTACCCCCTAGCCATGGCTTTGCACACTTCTCTAGTAGGCTTCCTCCTTTCCAAGGTGGCTAGGCAGAGAGTCACAGAGATAGTGATCTAAGATCCCTTAGGATGCTTATGGGACCTGCTTCTGTGGGTGAAAAGCCAGTCAAGGATAGGACTGGAGAGGAACTGAAATACTTTCCTGCTGAGCTGTCTGCCAGCCCCTGGTATCTTCAGTCAGCTAGCCTGGGGTTTCTTGCTCTTCTAGCACAATCAATTTACCTTATGGTTAAATGTGGTTCCATTTCAGGAAAGGAAACACAACAGCAGATAGCGACCACAGAAGTGGTAGCCTGATGAAAACGAATAATCTTGGGTATAGTGTAAAGGTAAAAACTATGAAGGTTTTTAAAAATAAAAAATTTCACTTGCACACTCTCTCTTTGAAAGGAGAGTGGGCAGCTATTTGCTAGCTGAAACAAACACTTGATTATATTGTGGATGATCAGGGAAAACATCATGTTGGAGGTGGAGTTGGAGCTGACAATAAAGGATGAACGAGGATCAATAGTCTGAGAATGAAAGGGGAAGACAGACATTCCCTGTTAAATAAAGGGCACCAAGAAAGTCACAGGGTGTAACAATGTATGTATGTTTCAGGAAAAAGCAAGCAGACCCAATGTGGATGAAGTGTGGAGGGGATTTTGAGAGATGAAACTTGAAATACAACTGTATTGACCTTTGAACAAAGTGGGTTTGAACTGCAGGTGTTCACATATACACAGATTTTTTCAACCAAACATGATGAAAAATACAGAATTCATGGGATGCTAAACCTACATATCCTGAGGACTGACTTTCCCTATCTGCCTTCTGAGAAGTATGGACAGGTATACATGGAGTCCTGGAACCAATCTCCTGCATATACTGAAGGATGACTGTATATGTTCCTTTTAACCTAAACTTCCTATACTAACTCTGCCTTTGTATATTTCCGGATTCCTCCTGCCCCAAGAAAACTAGATATGTACTTAAGAGAGAAAAGAAATAAGCTTGAAATATTTTAGCAGTTACCATAGAGAGTAAGAAAAAAGTTTCATATTATATGCAAGGAAAGTCAAGCACAATATATAATTATTCAGAATCAACCACTAAAAAGGCTCTTCAGTAGAATAAAGAATAGTTATGCCAAAGGAAGCGATTGTTTTGACACTTAATCGAGGACAACCAAAAATTTAGACTAGGATTATAGCCTTTGCTTTACTTTTGGAAGATTTCCCAGTGGTTATTCAGAGAAGCTGATGCTCACAATTCTAGTCAGCTTAAGTGACGGTAAAATAAAACAAAACCCTATGGATGCATGTGTATAAAGAAGATTGACATAAAATCATTATCCATTGTTTAATAAATGACGTGAAGCCTTCTCTTGATGTAGCTGAACTTCTCTCAAAAATGAATTTTGGCTGAGTGTGGTTGCTTATACCTGTGATCCCAGCATTTTGGGTGGCCGAGGTGGATGGATCACTTGAGCTCAGGAGTTCAACACCAGCCTGGCCAACGTGGTGAAGCCCCATTTTTATTTAAAATACAAAAATTAGCTGGGTGTGGTGGCAGATGCCTGTAATCCCAGGTACTTGGAAGGCTGAGGTAGGAGAAACGCTTGCACTAGAGAGGCAGAGGTTGCAGTGAGCCCAGATCATGCCATTGCACTCCAGCTTGGGCAATAATAGCAAAACTCTCAAAAAAAAATTTTTTTTAATTACCTCTTTACATTTCCTAACATTCTTTATTTTTGCCTATTCACTAGACTAGTTGAAATAGTTTCTTTTCTTTTCTTTACTTTTTTATTTTTCTGTCGCATGACCTGTAAGAATGATATTTCATGGCACCAGAAGTGGTTGAGAAGGAAATTACCAAGGTATTGATCTCTGAATAATCCTGAGGGTGAGTGCTCTAGGGAGTTGGGAAAAATTAAAAGTGAACCCGTTTTCTAAAGCAAAAAGAGATCATTTTTGCAAACTTAAGACTGATGAGCCTGACAATGATTCTGAGTGAGGGTCTAGAATGGGTTATTCAAAGCCTGCATCTAGGAAAAAGTGAAGACCAAGAATCCAGCAGATTACTGAAGAGTGTATCATCAGATCATCCAGAAACTTATTAGACTAGTGAATATGTAGCAGAGACTACTAATTGTTTCCCAATAAACATTCTCCCCATCTTTTTATTAAAAGCACCCACTGAGTTTTAATTGGGAGCATGATGGCTTATATAGACTCCACTTTCTGCACTCCACTGTGGCTGGGTGTGGCCACATGACTAGGTTCTGGCCAATGGGGTATAAGAAGGAGCCATCAGTCCGGTCCCTGGATTGCTCCCCTCCACTTTCTCCTGCCTTGTTCTATGTTCTGCAAGTGGTGAGGGAACGTCAACCAAGTAGTCAGAACCATATCCAGGGGACGGCGGAGCAACAGCTTAGAGGGTCCCTAAGTTCCTGGTTGGCCACATGAAGAAAAGTCACCTATCTCCCTCCATGCTATATGTTAAAGAGAAATAGGCCTGCATTTTATCTGAGCCACTGCATTTTTAAGTCTTCATGTGATAGCAGCTTAGTTTATATCCTAATCAACAAAACATAAACTTTAATAAGTCGTTTGCTTAGGTTTCTTGTGATGTACTTCTATACAAAGAGAAGAAATGTGTACAAGACAATAAATGAATTTGTAGCTGCAAGAATAATTTTACTCAAGTTGTCCTGATTAACCTAGGTTTGCAAACTATAGGCATCAGGTGGAATTTGACCCTGCATTTTGTTTTCAGTAAAGAATGCTTTTAAAAAATCACAATTTTTTTTTGAGTGCTTTTAGGACAGTGTATACTAACTCATCACAGTTCTCAGTGTCTTACTCCTGCCTCTCTTAGTTTATTTATTTTGAGACAAAGTCTCACTCTGTTGCCCAGGCTGGAGTGCAGTGGCATGATCTTGGCTCACTGCAACCTCTGCCACCTGGGTTCAAGCGATTCTCCATAGAGACAGGGTTTCACCATGTTGGCCAATCTGGTCTCAAACTCCTGACCTCAAGTAATCCACCTGCCTCAGCCTCCCTAAGTACTGGGATTTGGAATTACAGGCATGAGCTACTGTGCCTGACCCTCTTTGTATATTTCTTTCTTTCTTTTTTTTTTTTTTTTGGAAATAGTCTTGCTCTGTTGCCCAGGCTGGAGTGCAGTGGCATGATCTTGGCTCACTGCAACCTCCACCTCCTGAGTCCAAGTGGTTCTCGGGCCTCAGCCTCCCAAGTATCTGGGATTACAGGCAAGTGCCACCACGCCTAGCTATTTTTGTATTAGTAGAGATGGGGGTTTCACCACATTGGCCAGGCTGGTCTCAAACCCCTGAGCTCAAAGTAATCTGCCTGCCTCGGCCTCCCATAGTGCTAGGATTACAGGCATGAGCCACCATGCCTAGCCTCTTTGTATATTTCTGTTTCTTGCTTGGCACCTGAAGGCATTTGAGTTACTAGAGTAATAGACTATGCTGCTGTTCCAAATACCCCGACAATACTGTGGCTTAAAAATGAAAGAAGTTTGTTTCTCTCTCAAGATTTGTAGGTAAACGTCCTCAGTCAGTAAGCAACTCTACCCACAATGGTCACACAGAGGCTTAACTTCCTTCCAACAAGTTGCTCCCTCATCTTCAGATAGTTGTTTGCAGGATTGAGAGTGAGTCACAATGAATGACTCCTGCTGTCAGGAAAGGAAAGCAAATCAAACAAGCAAATGTGAGGGAGGCACTGACCTATTCTAAGTGTAGAATTTGGTGAGTTTTGATGAATATATACACCTGTGCAAGCACCTCCCAAATCAAGATCTAGAATTTAGGTTGTCAACTTCTTTTTTTAATTCGTTGTTTTGGTGAAGATACTTTGCCCCTGAATTTGTGGATAGCATTAAGCCCAGAGGAATAACAGTCATGTTGGGTAGCATGAGAGTTCAAAGGCATCTCAAGAATCCAGAGACATGAGATGAATATAATTTAGTGGGGGTAAGTGCAAGCCTTGCCCTTGAATTCAAAAATTAACCTCAGGCTGGGCAGTGGTGGCTCAGGGCTGTAATTCTGGTGTTTCGAGTTCAAGGTGGGAGCATCGCTTGAGGCCAGGAATTCAAGATCAGCCTGAGCTACGTAGTGATGCTACATCTCTACAAAATATTTTTCTTTTTTTTTTTGAGGTGCTCACCTCTTACTGTTTCCATGAGAGTATAATGAAAATGTTAACCTAAAGTATATGGAACAGAATTCCATGCTTGTTAAATGTTAGAAAATTGATTGAAGGTTAATTATGAGTTGGCTACTTGAAAGGCAGAAAGAGAGGGAGGTGATAGGGAGGGGATGTTACAGGCAGAAGGTCTGGCATGCTCTCTTTCTTTCTCTGCACCA
>CAUYQU010027171.1:0-14270 GCA_963574635.1 Cheracebus regulus | reverse complement strand
CCCGCTGCGAAACTCTTAACCAAGAGCGTTTCCAATTGCTGTTTTAGCCGAGCCTGATCACCTGGCTCGCTGTCTCAGAGCCTTTTGTTTTTTAGTTGAATGGTCGACTCCCAGGTGTTCCAGTCGCCTGTTGAAAAGGCGCCAGGATCTGTGTGATTTCCCCTGCGGGGACACACTGTGCAGGCTGAAACAGCGGCGCTGAGATTCGTAGTGCTTTTATGCCTGGGGATCTCCTGGGCTGGCTCCCTGATTCAGTCCCCTTTTCAATCTGCCTTCCCGTAACTGCACTCGCCAGTTCAAAGGGCACACAGACCAGTGAATTTTGTACGGAAACCCGCCGCACTGCGGTGCCGGCAAAGCAGCCGCGCCGGCCGAAACAGCCACGCCGGCCACAACAGCCACGCCGGCCACAACAGCCGCACTGGCGACCCGTGGGGCTGCTCCGCCTGGGAATCTCCTGGTCTGGGGGTAATAAAAATCCGTCTGGAAATGCAGCGTCCACTCACCATCTGCACTTTCACTGGGAGCTGCAATCCTGAGCTGCTCCTAATCCGCCATCTTGGATCTCTCCTCTATTACTATTTTTGTGACTATATTTACCCTTTTAAACTCAAGACCGTATTAACTTTACATTCATTTCTCTTTCATATCCATACCACTTTGGGACTGGCTGTCAAGAAGGTAATGAAAAAAATTTCCTATTATTGAATAACAATATTTAGGCAGTCAATCTACATATAATGTCTTATTCACCATTATAAAGTCTGAACCAGGTGATATACGGGGCAAGGAAATGAGACTATGAGGAAGACAAAGAAGGTATACCCAAATGCCCCCAAGAACTTTAAAGAACCTCAGAGTCTTTCTGACATAATCTTTTTCCCCTTGCCAATTTATTTTATAGGCCAAGGGAAATACTCTCTGCTTTAAGACTTTTTTGCTTCTCTTCCATCTCTCATGCATGTAGTGAAGACATCTTTAATCTCCAGATTTGACTCTGTCCTGGCTTTCTGAAAATCCTTTAGTGATTCTTTTTCACCACATGGACAAGATGAGCTATGTTCACATGAACGTCTATTTTACATGACACTGACTAATAAGCAGCTTTTTCTTCATTTATTAATTCATTCAATAAATAAATATTTTAAATGTCTACAGAAAGAGAAAATATAGCAGAGTGATTTAGAATGTAGGCTCAGGAGACATACAGTCTACCTTTTTTAAAGAGTTATTCTGGTTAATAGCTCAGTGAACTTGAATAAGCTGCATAAGCCTTCCAAACCTAAGTTTCTAATTATGAAATAAAATGGGAATGGGCCCAATGTTAGAGGCATCTATGGGGACTGAATGAGACAATCAATGTACTATATGTAGGATAATGCTGATTGACTACTTGACTATACAATAAATGCAGATGATCATGGATACAATAAATGCAGATGATCATGGCAGTAACAGTTTTGATTTCATGTGGATCATTGTGTATAAGAGCCTGAAAGGAGGCAAAAATAAACAGCCAGAATTGAATTAACTTAGGCACATGTTGTGATAGATCTGGCAATAGAAGGTATTAGTTTGGAGTAGAGTAGTTGAGTGTTAATGGAGAGAAATGAACATGTTCAAGAAACAATTTGGACTTTTAGCATATGTAGAACTTGGTGATAGATTTGTTTCATAGGATGACGGAGAGGAGATGTCAAGAATCATTTACAAATTTTTTATTTGTGTGATGGGATGAAGGTAGATTAAGTTTAAAGAGGATCTAAGGCAAGGGTCAGGAAGCAGATTAGAAGATATTGCAATTGATTTTGTACAGGTTAAATTTGATGTGTCTTTGAGTCGCCCTAAGATATGTCAAATAAGCAACTGGATATACTGGAAAGTGTAGCTGAGGAAAAATCGTCAGAAGTGAAACTTCAAATCTCATTAATCCTGACATGCAATTTACTCCCCAACAACAGTTATCTTTAAAATGTCTCATAAGTTTTTTGATATTTTATTTTTTATTTTTGAGATGGACATTTGCTCTTGTCACCCAGGCTGGAGTGCAGTGATGCAATATTGGCTCGCTGCAAACTTCGTCTACCGGGTTCAAGTGATTCTCCTGCCTCAGTCTCCCAAGTAGCTGGGATTACAGCACCTGCCACCACATCCACCTATTTTTTGTATTTTTAGTAGAGATGAGGTTTCACCATATTGGCCAGGCTGGTCTCAAACTCCTGACCTCAAGCAATCCACCCACCTCGGCCTCCCAAAGTGCTGGGACTACAGGCGTGAGGCACTGAGCCCAGCCTCATAATTTTTTTTCACACTTAGGTATTTTATCTTGATATTCTTTCTTTTTGGAATGTCCTTTCTCCCATTTTCTTTACCTGGATACCAGGTTTCCATCTTTCAGGCACAGTTAAGATATGTTTTCTCCAGAGAGCTATGTCATAAGCAGGCTAATGAGTGATTCAACAAACTTGTTTTTCATTCCTCCTAGTTAGCTATTTTTCTTGAGGTTAAATGTGGCCCTGTAACTATGTTGCGGCCAGTAAACTGTGTATCACTTTCAGACCTGGCCCATGAAGACCTCTATTCCCTTTTGTCCCCAGCCTATTTAATGCAGAATCCAGCAGGCCCTATGAGATTCCACAGTCAAGTGAATGGGGCCCTGCCAAACACATCAAATACATAGAAATGCATGAGCAAGAAAAGTTTTATCATGTTAAACCACTGATGTTTTAGAATTCTTCCAGCAATTACCTTGCCCTGAAATATTCCTACTTTTTCATAATTATGCTAAGTGCCCCTCTGTGTTCACAAAGCCCTCTGGCATATCTATATCATTATACTTTCCATATGTGGTTCCATATTGGTTTACGTGCCTGTCTCACAAACTATAGATTCTATGCAGGCAAAGTCTATGTCTCTCTCTTCTTTGTATCCCTAGTTCCTAACATGGTCCCAGAACTCATGAGTTAGCACTTGGTGAACATTTTTAGAATGATAAAATGAATGGATGATTCTGCTCATTCATCCAGAATTTTCATGATGTTCCCCTGAGACCAAGTGGATGTCACAATACAAATTAAGAGCTTGGCAGTATCAAGGTTTCAATTCCTTAATCATTTATTGATTCCTTATTTGTGTCTGTCTTCCTTACTCTGTCTCCTAATTTCCACAAATCCTTGAGTTGTAGAAAAAATTGAATTCTCTTACAATAAATAGTTATTAAATAAATTTTGATATGTTAAAATTTGCTTGTATAACTTTCTTATAAATATCTTCATTTCAGTGCTGCCTTATTTCCACATTAATATGTATTCTTTCTTCGTTTTAATTTCAGCTAAAAAATGAGCCTTTAAGTCTATATTTTAGGTAAAATTTATCATCTGCTTTTTGAACTTCAAAATTATTCCAATTAACTTTTTTCAAAAAATGGACAACAAATACTTTGGTCCTAAATATTGTAAACAAAAAGTACATTCTGTTTTTTCTTAGCTCTGATGTCTTGCTGTTTTTTAAGTCAGCTTGGCATCTTAAAGTGCCATGAAATAATTACAGAGATCAGAGAAGACTACCCCTCTCCTTGGCTAGGGAACAAAACATGTCAAATCACCATATGCTACCCCCTACACTTCAATGCAACCTTCTGAAAACTCATAAATTTCCAACTTCGGCGTTTCTTAGCAACTACTCTAATATTTCAGCCACAAATTGGAAGCGGGCCCCAGTGAAAGAACACAAGAAGAATTCATGGAAAGAACCTTAGAAAATATCGTGTTGTGCTCAGACAAAAAGGAGGAGCAGGCATGTTTCCTCAAGGGATATCTGCATGTGGCAGGTGGGTTCTGGTCTTCATAATTAGTGAGCATTTTCCCTTATAGCAGATGCTTTAAATAACAACAATTTCAAAGTGAAGCTTAATGCTAAACTGTCCTCATATCTTTTTGACATATGTATTGTTTTAGCATATTTCAAGATTATAAATGATTTAAACATTCAGTATAAGAGAAAAACTTGGCCCCTAGATCTAATATTTTTTTCAGAGATGAAACAATGTAAGCATTTAATATTTGTTTATCCATTTACTTGCATCTGCAATATGGTATAAAGATGTCTGAATTTTATGAATCATAAATTTAGATTGGAATAAGGAAGAACAGATATGCATATTCCAGCTCTTAATTCTGCCATGCCGATTTCTTCAACATGTAGTAATGAAGCAAAAGATACTCAGTAAACCAGTGAAAATTTTGACATTAAGAAACATGGATCTAACAATTTGCATTTGGAAATCAAGGAGGTAGGCAAAGAACATAACAACCAAAATTAGAATTGCATGTCAAATCACCATATGCTACCCCTATACTTCAACACAATCTTTTAGGTCTGAATCCTAACCCACGACCTATTACTGTACTCAAGGTACTTAAACTCTTTCAGTTTTAAAATGGAGACAAATACCTAGATGGATTGTCATAACAATTAAGTGAAACTATATGTAAAGTTCTAAACGACTATTACTTAATTATATCATAATTAATATATTAACAACTTGTATCAGTCCTCCTAAGTATCTAACTCCTCTTTGAAAAAAAAATGGTGCAAAATATCTTATTCCTCCAATAAATCAATGACACTCTGCATTTCTGATAATGCCAGCATGGAATTCTTCAAGCAGCAGAAGAACCTGTTGGGGCATGTGTTAACCATTTATTCTCCCACGTCCCTTAACAGCAGTCTTCTTTCTGCTGCTATTAATTGTATTCTAATGTATCAAAGATCTTTGGCTCATCTATTTTCTCTCCTTTTTTTTCTCCAGAGATTCTCAGGCCACTGCAGTAATCAAACTAAGCAAGTGGGTGAGAAATGAACCAAAATGTCACACATCCAGCAGGAAAATGTATGCAAAGTAATCTCTTCTCCTTACCCTTCGCCAAAATCCTGCTCTACTATGGACTGAATGTGTTCCCAGAGCCACACAGTAATGTCTCTGTCTCTAAGTGCTTTGCCTCTGGCTCCTTTTTTTCATACCTGCAATTGTTTTATCAGAAACGTCCTCCAATAGATGTTAACTTTTCTACTTATTATTACCCAGAAGCCAAGAGTACATCCGTTCAGAAACAAGGGAATACTTTTCTAGACTTCTAATACAGTTTATATTTAGTTTGCAGCTTTTCTCTGATAATTTTGTAATTTAACTGAATATATTCTGTTAGTGACTAACCAAAGCTATATGATATAATGTTTTTTACCTCTAATATCTTTTCACACAAATTTCATTTGATCCTTCAAACCATCCTGCAAATTAGACTAAACCAGTACTATTTGAACTTAGAGAATATGAGCCTAAAATAACTTACCCAAGGTGACAAAAATGTTAAAGATCTGACTTGGAGCCACTCTCTCAGTCTAGTGTTGTTTCTAAAATATAATCATAAACTTTTTGTTAGCAAAATAGCCTCTTGATCTATAAAGGAAAGAGAAGTTTCACAAAATGCCTATGTTTCATATATTGAGAGTTTTGTTTTGTACATAGGTTCTAATATTTTGACTGTTTGTAATCTCAAGTTGTATGTAAAAATAGTGAACTAATAGAGTTTTCGCAAATGCTGATGCTAGTTGTCATGAAAACTGTATACTCTTTAAAACAATGGTGATGAATCACATGACCTTATATTCATACATTTTAATCATTTTTATTAAATACTTTTACAATCATTATTGTATCATTTGAAAAATCACTACAATATTGTGACGAAGGTGAAACAATGGTCATTCCCATGGTAAATGTTTCTTCCATAAATCTATGTTAAAATAATAATTGGGAACCAGTGAACTCTTACTTCATTTTTTATGAGAAGGTTGACTATTACTCTGGACCTATTTATTCTTGAAGTCAAGTCTTGTGACTTGGTGTTAAAGATTCTTGTAAAGATTCCACTACCTCATGCTCCATTTTAGCTTAATATTGTCATCACCTAAATCAGGCATGTAACACTGATTTTATTTCATGACAGTGTGCGAGCCATTGAACCAAGAGACATAAGTAGGTCTTGTTTCTGTAACCAAACCACACATAGACCCATCAGCATAGAATGGAAGTCTAAATGGCACCAGACACTAACGGGGTTAAATTATATCAGGCCCCTCTGATCCTAGAAAACAGCAATAAATACCAAAAGGAGGAAGTTAAAGAAATTCCTCATGCTTTATGTTCTGAAAATGACTTGCTGCAAAGTACCCATTCTCATATGACTTAGATAGGACTCATGGATGGTCCTTTTGTGTACCTATGACAAGGCCAGATACAAACACTCTAAATTCTTATTCTTTGCCTCATAGATATCTGCTGAACTCTTTGTCCCCATAATCAATCAGAACCAAGTGCTTGTAAGCAAACTTTATGTTTATCTCCTTCTCATAAACCTCTGAATTTTACTCTCAGCTTGAGCCAGCATGCAACTTTTCCTAAATTTCTTCTCTTGAAAATAAATTGACATCAGGATAAAACATTCTCTGATCTGTTATTCCATCATGCCTCCCTTTCATCTCACATCTGAACATGCTGTTCTTTCTAGCCTTGTTTATTCCTCTCTACAAAATAATAACTCTTCACATAATCCTTAAGATGTGTGCTATGGTTGTTTTATTCTCTGTATTGCAATAGTTCCTTCCTCCCATTTGCAATAATCCTTCAAAAAAAGTCTCTCCTTACCTAAATTTGGAATTCTTTTAAATAAAAAAAAAATTTTTTGACAGTGCTTAAACATAACTTCTTACCAAATACCTAGTGAATAAAATCTACTTGATCTAGGAAAGATACCTAGGAAGTCAGGATTTAAAATAATGTCACAGTCATCTGAGAGTCTGGAAGACTGTGCTTCCCAGAAGAAATCAGAGAAAAAAACCTCCAAGCTGAAGATAGGACAAAATGAAATGAAATAAAATAAAATATCTGAATTGATACAATAGCCTTTATGCTACATAAGTATTAAAAACAGTAACAGGTAAAAATCTAACCAACTGGGTGTCATAAATACAATTTTGATCAATAAATAGGCTGTCAAACCAGAGGCTTCTCCCAGGGAGCTAGGATAAAAGATAAACAAAAGGGAAAAAAATTAACAATTATATCAGGTACATCAGAGGTTGCACACAGCAGGGGGAAAAGGCTTTACAGAATTTGTTAAAATAAGTCCCTAGATAAATGACTAAGCCAAAAATAAAAACAACACTCCTAAGAAAGTTATTTTGATATATTATCTAAAATGTATAGTTATCAATAGAACATTAAGAGATATGCAAAGAAATAGGAAGATCTGATCCATACTTGAGGGAAAAACACCAGGCATTAAAAATTGACTTCAAAGAAAATTAGGTGGTAGGCTTAGCACACATTTTCAATTGCTTATCATAAATATATTCAAAGAACTAAAGGAAACCATGTTTAAAGAATTTAAAAGATATTTAAAGACAACATGTTATCAAATACAGAATGCCAATGAAGAGATATAAATTATTGAAAAGAAACAAAAGAAAATCTGGAATTGAAAAGTATAAGGGAAATGAAAACTTCACTAGAGGGGCTCAAAAGCAGATGTGAACTGGCAGAAGGAAGAATCAATAAATTTGAAGAGAGATACATGGAGATGATGAAATCTGAAGGACAGAGAAGAAAATAAAGAAAAATAAATACACTCTTAGAGAAATAAGGAACACTATTAAATATATCAATATAGTAATGGGAATATAAATAACAGGACAAAAAATATTTGAAGAAATAATGGCTGAAAACTTTGCAAATTATTGGAAATGTTATATCACACATTAAAGAAACACAACGAACTTCAAGTAAGATAAATTCAGAGAAATCCATAGAGAGACACCTTATAGTAGAAATGTTAAAAGACATAGAAAAAGAGAAAATCTTGAAAGCTGCAAAAGAAATATGACTTATATACAAGGGAACTGTAGTAAGATTAACTTTGGACTTCTTATCAAAAACAACAGAGACCAAAAGCAGTTGGATGACATAGTGAAAGTGCAGGAAAAAAAAAGATTATCAATAATCTTACATTTTTGTAAGATTCTTTCTTTCAATAATGAAGGGAAAAAAAAAGATATTCCCAAATAATCAAAAAATGAGAGAAGTGGTTAACAGACCTTCCTTACAAGAAATACTAAATGAAGTTTCTCAGGCTGAAATCACTCAATACCAGATAGTAATTCAAATCTAAACATATTAAGGAAAAGAGTGTCAGTAAAGGTAATTATGTAAGTATTAAAAAGGACAATATAATGCATATTTTTTACCTTTGTTCCCTTGGCAAATTTAAGAAGCAATTGTATAAATCAATGTGAAAAAAGGTTTTTAAAGATATGATTGGCAGAATAATACTCATTCCCCAAAATGTCCACATCTTGATCCCTGGAAGCTGTGAATATGTTACCTTACATAGATAAAGAGATTTTGCAAGAGTGATTAAGATAAAAAATCTTCAGACAAGAAGATTATCCTGGATTACTCAAATCAAATCAGATGAGTCTTGAAATGCAGAGACCATTTCTTGAGTTGAAACCATTTAAATGACAGTATGATGATGGAAGAAAAGTCAGAGGGAAGTAATGTAAAAAGAAATTGATCTGTCAAGACTGGATTCAAAGATGGAGGAAGAGAACCATCAGCAGGTGTGGACATTACCTAGAAGCTGGAAAATGCAAAGCAACTTTTCCCCTACTGCCTACAGAAAGGAAGACAGTCCTTGATCTTTGCCCAGTGAGACCCCATCTCAGATGTCTTACCTAAAGAACTATAAGGTAAAAACTGTTTTAAGCAACTAAGTTGTGCTAAAGTTATGGCAACAATATACAACTATTAAAAGAAAAGAGATCTATTCATAATATGCAAATTCATAGAAATTAAAGATAGTTGCATAGGGCTTGAGTAAGGGTGGCATAATGAGTGCTAATGAAGTCTCTTTTAGAGTACACAATAATATTTTAAAATTAGATTGTGGTAATTTTTACACAACCCTGTGACAAACTCAAAATCACTGAATTGTGCAATTTAAATGGGTGAATTGGATACCATGTGAATTATACATCAATAAAGTTATTTCTGAAAGAATACGATACCGCTTTGAGAATTGGGCAAGTTTCTTTTGACTAAAAGAGACAGATCACTTCTTTCTAAATGAAACCAAAAAAATGTTTTTTATTGAAATAATTGGGGCATTTTACTGAAATTATTAACAGGATGTGTAACTATGACTTAGCAAAGGAAAGAAGGACAAAATCTATAGAATTCTGATAAGGAATTTTAGAGATATTTTCCAGGTGCTACCCCAGTTTTTCAGGCTCTGCACCCTTTCATTTTCATTTATTTTTGGTTCTACATTTTTTATTATTTTGCTCAATGTGTTTATCATTATAATGTGTTCGAGTATAATATGTAATGTAGTATGTATAAGCTACAGTGGAGTGAAAACAGAAGGAGTGATTGACTTTCTAGGGAGGTCAGGACAGTTTCACAGAGGAGATTTGAACTGAGACTTGAAGAATAAATAACATTATAGCAGGCAGTTTACAAGTAAGAGTGGAAAGAGCATTACAGGTGTTCTAGAAGAGTGTCCCAACAGCATGTGCAAAAGCATAAATATATGAAACAGACAGGGAAGTTTAATGACTAAAATTCCGTATGGTTTGAGTACATAACTTATCTTGAATAGTGGTAGGAGATGAAGCTGTGTAGATGTGGAAGTCTGCATTACTGAGGACTTTGAATTCTATGGTGAGCTTAGAATTTGCCTCCAAAACAATGGAAAGTCATTGACGAGAATACTTAAACCCATTCAGCACATCCCAAAGTATATTTTCTGGACCCACATTAGAACAACCAGTCTAACAAATGTGCATGTAGCTACAGAAGCAATAAGAACAAATATTTGAACCTGGACTATGATGGCAAATCTGATATCTATGTTCACCATATTTATTACTTCTACTGCTTCAAAATAAAATTTGTGCATTTTTGGATCAAAGATCTGAAGATATAGTCAAAATTTGCATTTTGCATACTCACCTGTAGAAAGTCAAGAGCCCAAACTTTTCTAAAGAGAACAGATATTAGCCAAAAAGATGAAAAGGTCCACTTGAGCAGAAAAACAAAGATTCTGCTAGCAAGCAGACAATGGGTGTTTACCAAGAAACCATAAACTCTAGACCTGCCAGGGATGAGGGAACTGACATAGCTTGGGATGTGGATAGAGAAGAGATGCAAGAACTAGATGGCAATTAGTATTATACTTAATCAGCTTCATCTCAAAAGTATCTTATTTGTCTCTTTATCCAGCTATTCCCTATTTACTTAAGCCTAAAATGTTAATTAGTTTCAGCCAATGTGCTAAGAAACAAAGGTCAGTGTTCCCCTGCCAAAATTAACATGTTGAAGCCCTAATCCCCAGCACATCAGAAAGTAACTGTATTTGGAGATGGAGCCTTTCAAGAGGTTATTAAGTTAACATGAAGTTGTTAGGGTAACCGCTAATGCAATCTGACTGTTTTCTTTATAACAAGGGAAAATTCGGACCCTTTCATTTTCTATATGATAAAATGCACTGGTTTGGGCCAACTGGTCAAGGAGATTTTCCTTCGGAAGTAGAATCATTTGACTTTATTATTTTTTTTTTATTGTACTCTAGGTTCTGGGATACATGGGCAGATCATGCAGGATTGTTGCATAGGTACACAGATAGCAATGTGGTTTGCTGCCTCCATCCCGCCTTCACCTACATCTGGCATTTCTCCCCATGTTATCCCTCCCTGACCTCCCCATCCCCCCACTGTCCTTCCTTTGCCCCCCCACAACAGACCCCAGTGTGTGATGCTCCCCTCCCTGTGTCCATGTGTTCTCATTGTTCAACACCTATGAGTGAGAACACGCAGTGTTTGATTTTCTGTTCTTGTGTTAGTTTGCTGAGAATGGTGGTTTCCAGATTCATCTATGTCCCTACAAAGGACACAAACTCATCATTTTTTATGGCTGCACAGTATTCCATGGTGTATATGTGCAACATTTTCCTTGTCCACTCTATGGTCGATGGGCATTTGGGTTGGTTCCAGGTCTTTGCTATTGCAAATAGTGCCGCTATGAACATACATATGCATGTGTCTTTGTAATATAATGGTTTGTTCCTTTGGGTATATATTCAGTAATGGGATTGCTGGGTCAATTGGAATTTCTGTTTCTAGGTCCTTGAGGAAGCACCACACTGTCTTCCACAATGGTTGAACTAGTTTGCACTCCCACCAAGAGTGTAAAAGGGTTCCTATTTCTCCACATCCTCTCCAGCATCTGTTGTCTCCAGATTTTTTTAATGATCACCATTCTATCTGGCATGAGGTGTTATCTCAATGTGGTTTTGATTTGCATTTCTCTAATAATCAGTGATAATGAGCATTTTTCATGTTGGCCTCATATATGTCTTCTTTTGAAAAGTGTCTGTTCATATCCTTCATCCACGTTTGGATGGGTTTTTTTCTTGTAAATCTATTTTAGTTCTTTGTAGATTCTAGATATTAGCCCTTTGTCAGATGGGTAGGTTGCAAAAATTTTTTCCCATTCTGTTGGTTGCCGGTTCACTCTAATGATTGTTTCTTTTGCTGTACAGAAGCTCTGGAGTTTAATTAGGTCCCATTTGTCTATTTCAGCTTTTTTTGCCAATGCTTTTGGTGTTTAAGTCATGAAGTCCTTGCCTATGCCAATGTCCTGAATTGGTTTTGCCTAGGTTTTCTTCTAGGGTTTTTATGGTGTTATGTGTTATGTTTAAGTCTTTAATACATCCGGAGTTAATTTTAGTGTGAGGTGTCAAGAAGGGGTCCAGTTTCTGCTTTCTGCACATGCAGAAAACTGATACTGGACCCCTTCCTTACATGTTATACAAAAATTAACTGTCTAGTGCCAGATTTCAAAGGGAATGCTTCCAGTTTTTGTCCATTCAGTATGATACTGGCTGTAGGTTTGTTGGAAATAGCTTTTATTGCTTTATGTACCTTCAATACCTAGTTTGTTGAGAGCTTTTAGCATGAAGTGCTGTTAAATTTTGTCAAAGGCCTTCTCTGTATCTGTTGAGATAATGATGTGGTTTTTGTCTTTGGTTCTGTTCATGTGGTGGATTAAGTTTATAGACTTGCATATGGTGGATCAGCCTTGCATCCCCAGGATGAAACCTACTCGATTGTGATGGATGAGCTTTTTGATTAGCTGTTGCAATTGGTTTGCCAGTATTTTATTGAAGATTTTTGCATCTATGTTTATCATGGATATTAGCCTGAAGTTTTCTTTTTTTGTTGAGTCTCTGCCAGATTTTGGTATCAGGATGATGTTGGTCTCATAAAATGATTTGGGAAGGATTTCCACTTTGTTATTGTTTGCAATAGTTTCAGAAAGAATGGTACCAGCTCCTCTTTGTACGTCTGATAGAATTCAGATGTGAAACCATCTGGACCTGGACTTTTTTTGGTTGGTAGGCTATTAATTCCTGCCTCAGCTTCAGCCTTTGTTATTGGTCTATTCAAGGTTTCAACTTCTTCCTGGTTTAGGCTTGGGAGGGTACAAGTGTCCAGGAATTTATCCATTACGTCCAGGTTTACTGGTTTATGTGCACAGAGTTGTTTGTAGTAATCTCTGATTGTAGTTTGTATTTCTGTGGAATCAGTGGTGATATCCCCTTTATCATTTTTTATTACATCTATTTTTCTCCCTTTTCTTTTTTATTAATCTGGCTAGTGGTCTGTCTACTTTGTTGATCTTTTCAAAAAACCAGCTCCTGGATTTATTGATTTTTTGAAAGGTTTATTGTGTCTCTATCTCCTTTAATTCTGCTCTGATCTTAGTTATTTCTTGTCTTCTGCTAGCTTTTGAGGTTTTTTTTTTTTTATCTTGCTCCTCTAGATCTTTCCATTTTGATAATAGGCTGTTGATTTTCAATCTTTCCTCCCTTCTCATGTGGGCATTTGTTGCTATAAATTTCCCTCTAGACACTGCTTTAAATGTGTCCCAGAGATTCTGGTACGTTGTGTCTTTGTTCTCATTGGTTTCAAAGAAACTATATTTCTGCCTTCATTTCATTGTTTATCCAGTCAACATTCAGGAGCCCATTGTTCAGTTTGCATGAAGCTGTGTGGTTCTGAGTTAGTTTCTTAATTCTGAGTTCTAATTTGATTGCACTGTGGTCTGAGAGACTGTTTGTTATGATTTCTGTTCTTTTGCATTTGCTGAGGAGTGATTTACTTCCAATGATGTGGTCAATTTTAGAGCAGGTGCAATGCGGGGCTGAGAAGAATGTATATTCTGTGGATTTGGGGTGATTTCTATAGATGTCTATTAGGTCCACTTGGCCCATATCTGAGTTTAAGTCCTGAATATCCTTGTTAATTTACTGTCTCGTTCTGTCTAATATGGACAGTGGAGTGTTAAAGTCTCCCGCTATTATTGTGTGGGAGTCTAAGTCTCCTTGTAGGTGATTAAGAACTTGCTGTATGTACCTGGGTGCTCCTGTATTGGGTGCTTATATATTTAGGATCCTTAGCTCTTCTTGATGCATTGATCCTTTTACCATTATGTAATGCCCTTCTTTGTCTCTTTTGATCTTTGTTGGTTTAAAGTCCATTTTATCAGAGACTAGGATTGCAACTCCTGCTCTATTTTGTTCTCCATTTGCTTGATAAATCTTCCTCCATCCCTTAATTTTGAGCCTATGTGTGTTCTTGCACGTGAGATGGGTGTCCTGAATACAGCACGCCAATGGGTCTTGACTTTTTATCCAATTTGCCAGTCTGTGTCTTTTGATTGGGGCATTTAGGCCATTTACATTTGAGGTTAATACTGTTATGTGTGAATTTGATCCTGCCATTTTGATGCTAGCTGGATGTTTTGCCCGTTAGTTGACACATTTTTTTCATTGTGTCTATGGTCTTTACCATTGGTACGTTTTTGGAGTGGCTGGTAGTGGTTGTTCCTTTCCTTCTTTAGTGCTTCTTTCAGGAGCTCTCGTAAGACAGGCCTGGTGGTGACAAAATCTCTCAGCAATTGCTTGTCCTTAAAGGATTTTCTTTCTCTTTTGCTTATGAAACTTAGTTTGGCTGGATGTGAAATTCTAGGTTGAAAGTTCTTTTCTTTAAGGATGTTGAATGTTGGCCCCCACTCTCTTCTGGCTTGTAGGGTTTCTGCTGAGAGATCTGCTGTGAGTCTGATGGGCTTCCCTTTGTGGGTAACCCGA
>CAUYQU010027169.1:0-15919 GCA_963574635.1 Cheracebus regulus | reverse complement strand
CACCTCAGCCTCCCTAGTAGCTGGGATTACAGGCATGCACTGCCACATCCTGACTGATTTTTTTTTTAGTAGAAAGGGGTTTCACCACGTTGGCCAGGCTGGTCTCGAACTCCTGATCTCATGATCCTCCAGCCTCAGCCTCCCAAGTGCTGGGATTACAGGCATGAGCCACTGCGCCTGGCCCCAAGAACTCTTAAATACCTGGCTTCATGGCTTTCTATAACCACCCTGCAGAGAGGGGCATGCTCTCCCCATCTCCTGGAATGAGGGTCCTGATGGGTGAAGTGCCCCCTGGAAGTCACAGAGCGATGGCAGGGCGGGGCTTCCCCCTCATATAGGGCTTTCCCCACCAGTCTTCTTACTGTGAGGTCAGTGATAGGAGTCTTCTGGACACCTCCAGAGGAAAGAAGGAAGGAAATACTAGAAGCAAGGCAGTACCCTGGAGTTGTGAAATGCTGCTGGCTGTAGCAACATGCCCTTTGTATAGACTGATAAATGGAGGCAGGTGGAGAAAGCCAGCAGCAGCCAGCCCTGCCTGCTGCCTGGGCAAGGCCAAGCCTCAAGATCACAGCCTCCCTGGGCAATCCTGGCTCTCTGCTCACACCATTGTTTCATGCCCAAAGCCAAAGTGGTGAAAAAGCAATGGCCAGGCCCCTGGGTGGGGTTTGTCTCCATGACATCCCCACTTCTATGACATCTGTCTCCTACCAAGGCCTGGGAAATGTCCCTCTCAAAGCCATTAGCTCCTTCCATGCCAAGCATTTAGTGACATTCCTTTAGTCCTCTGTGGCACTTAGAAAACATAGCTATTGAGTAACTATATTAAGAAATGCCATCTACAGCCCACCCTTGGCCAGCCCCACAAGCCCCAGTGACGTCCACCCTCCAGGGTCATGGGGAAGGAGGCCCCTGGTGGCCTCTTGGGTCCTAAATTGCTTTTCCTGGCACAGTCCCACCCTCTGGGCTCTGCCAGACAGACTACTGCAGCGGGACCTCATTTTACAAGAACCCTAGATTGAAAAAAAAACAACAACAAAAGTTCACAACACGCGTGTCTCAGCAGTCAGTGTTTCGGCAACCTCCTCCTGGGTCAAAAACAGGATTCCATCTACACTCCTGTGCCTCAAACACTGCTTTCAAACGCCTGTCAACTGCAGAATGGGAAGCATCACACCCACAAACAAGAATTGTGCTTCTTCAACTTCAGTGAGCATGTGAATCACCTGGGAATTTTTTTTTTTTTTTTTTTTTGAGATAGGGTCTTGCTCTATCACCCAGGCTGGAGTGCAGTGGCATGATCATGGATCACTGCAGCCCCTACCTCCCGGATTCAAACCATCCTCCTGCCTCGGCCTCCCAAGCAGCTGGGACCATACCCGGCTATTTTTTAATTTTTGTGCAGGGACGGGGTCTCAGTATGTTACCCAGGCTGGGCTTGAACTCATGGACTCAAGCAATCCTCCTGCCTCTGCCCCCCAAATTGCTGCAATTCCCGGCCAGGGAATCTTGTTAACATGCATATTCTGATTCAGTGGGTCTGGGGCGGGGCCTGAGACTTTGGGTCCTCCACTGGTCACTCTGAGTGGCAAGATACTAAAAATGAGAAAAAATCCCAAGTTCCAGGGTTCCCTGGCTGCACATTAGAATCACTGGGGAGCTGTAAAAACAGATACCCCTGTCTGGATCCCACCTCAGACAAACTGAATCAGAATTGTTGTGGCGGAGGGGGCTGGGCATGGGGGCTCATGCCTGTCATCTCAGCACTTTGGGAGACTGAGGTGGGCAAATCATCTGAGGCCAGGAGTTTGAGATGAGCCTGACCAATATGGTAAAACCCTGTCTCTACTAAAATTACAAAAATTAGCCAGGCGTGGTGGTGTGTGCCTGTAGTCCCAACTACTCGGGAGACTGAGGCAGGAGAATTGCTTGAACCCTTGAGGTAGAGGTTGCAGTGAGCCAAGATCACACCACTGCACTCCACCCTGGGTGACAGAGCAAGACTTGTTCTCAAAAAAAAAAAAAAAAGGATTATTGGAGGAGAAAGGGCTTGGAGGGAAAGTTGGACCCCAAAAACAAACAAGAGCAGCACTTCACATGTGCCAGTGATGATGATGTGCAGTGAAATGAAGAAAACCCTCTGCATCTAAGATCGGCATCAGGAAATGCAAGAGACAAGTCTGCCCCGGGCGTTTAGGTGTGAACTATTACATTATACCAACATATGGGGAGAAATAAAGCATAAAATTGTCATCATCATTTACAATCAGGTACTCAGTATTTTATATTTATATATATGTATTTTATATGTATACTTTGAGACAGAGTCTTGCTCTGTGGCCCGGGCTGGAGTGCAATGATGCGATCTCGGCTCACTGCACCCTCCGCCTCCCGTGTTCAAGACGTTCTCCTGCCTCAGCCTCCTAAGTAGCTGAGATTACAGGTGTGTGCCACCCACACCTGACTAAGTTTTTGTATTTTTCATAGAGACGGAGTTTCACCGTGTTAGCCAGGATGATCTCTGTCTCCTAACTCATGATCCACCACTTCGGCCTCCCAAAGTGCTGGGATTACAGGCATGAGCCACCACACCCAGCCAGCTATTTTTTTTTTTAACTGTAAAGAATATTGAACTTTGGGAGGCCTAGGCAGGAGAATCACTTGAGGCCGAAACCAGTCTGAGCAACATAAGAACTGTCTCAAAATAATAATAACAATGATAATAATAATGATAATAATAGCTACTATGCATGCATGACATTGTGCAGGCATCACATACAGTCCTCATAAAAGCCCCCTCTGTGGGCCAGTTATTTTCTACCACTTCCCAGCTGAGAAAACTGAGAGGCTGAATGGGTAAGGCACTCCTCCAAGGTCACAGTCAGTGAATGTTGAGGCCAGAGCCTAAGGCAGGGCCAGCTCTGAGCCCATGGGTTCAACAACTTACAACCAGACCAAACCATACTAATCACCCTTTTGTTTTTTGGTGTTTGTTTGTTTGTTTTTGATATGGGGGCTTGGGTGGAAAAGAGGAGAGAGAACAACCACCCACTTTTATAAAGCTCTTGGGCTAAGAATGGTTTTAACATCTTTAAGTGGTTAGGGATAATCAAACCCTAACTACTTTAAGTAGTTAGGGATACTTTTAACATCTTTAAGTAGTTACTACTTTTTTACTACTAACATTTTAAAGTAGTTACTTGTAACGTCTTTAAGTGGATGTTACTACTTTTAACATCTTTAAGTAGTTAGGGATAATCCCAGCACTTTGGGAGGCCAAAGCAGGTGGATCACCTGAGGTCAGGAGTTCAAGACCAGCCTGACCAACATGGTGAAACCTGATCTCTACTGAAAATACAAAAATTAGCTGGGCATGGTGGTGTGTGCCTGTAATTCCAGCTACTTGGGAGGCTGAGGCAGGAGAATCACTTAAACCTGGGAGGTAGAGGTTGCAGTGAGCCAAGATCGTCCCACTGAACTCCAGCTCAGGTGACAGAGCAAGACAATGTCCCAAAAGAAGATAATAGTTCATGACAAGTGAAAATGATATGGGCCACGTGCGGTGGCTCACACCTGTAATCCCAGCACTTTAGGAGGCCAAGGTGGACGGATCACAAGATCAAGAGATGGAGACCATCCTGGCCAACATGGTGAAACCCCATCTCTACTAAAAATACAAAAATTAGCTGGGTGTGGTGGCACACGCCTGTAGTCCCAGCTGCTCAGGAGGCTGAGGCAGGAGAATCACCTGAACCTGGGAGGCGGAGGTTGCAGTGAGCTAAGATCGCACCACTACAGTCCAGCCTGGCGACAGAGTGAGACTCTGTCTCAAAAAAAAAAAAAAAAAAAAAAAGGCCGGGCGAGGTGGCGCCGGCGCACACCGGTAATCCCAGCACTTTGGGAGGCCAAGGCAGATGGATCACAAGGTCAAGAGATTGAGACCATCCTGGCCAACATGGTGAAACTCCATCTCAAAAAAAAGAAAATGGTATGAAATTCAGATTTCAAGCCGGGCGCGGTGGCTCACGCCTGTAATCCTAGAACTTTGGGAGGCTGAGGTGGGTGGATCAACCTGAGGTCAGGAGTTCAAGACTAGCCTGGCCATCACGGGGAGACCCCATCTTTAAAAAAAAAAATAAATAAATAAAAAATAAAGAAATTCAGATTTCAGCATCCATTTCCAAGTTGTGCTGGAACACAGCCACACCCATTCCTTTAAATCTTGCCTATGGCTCCTTTCCTGCTGAAAAGACAGAGCTGAGTAGTTGCGACAGACCCTACGGCCTGCAAAGCCTAAAATACTTACCTCTGGCCCTTGCCGGAAAAAGTTTTGCTAAACCCTGCTCAAAATGGTTTCACTGTTTATAAATTCTTTTTTTTTTTACACTCAAATGAGTACTCTTCTTACCCCAACACTGTGCTAAATTTGAACATGTATGTAGTTGCTTTTATAGGGTCAGTTTACATAAGCCAATTGGTTGCTTGGCCAAGATTTCTTTCTTTTTTTTTTTTTAAGAATGATAGTTTTGGCTGGGTGCGGTGGCCTATAATCCCAGCACTTTGAGAGGCTGAGGCAGGTGGATCACAAGGTCAGGAGATCAAGACCATCCTGGCTACCATGCATGGTGAGCCCCGTCTCTACTAAATTAGCCAGGCACGGCTACAGGCATCTGTAGTCCCAGCTACTCAGGAAGCTGAGCAGGAGAATCGCTTGAACAGGAGAATCCAGCTGAGCAGGAGAATCGCACTCCAGCCTGGGGACAGAGCGAGACTTCGTCTGGAAAAAAAAAAAAAAAAAAAGAATGATAGCTTTGTTTTGTTTGATACAGAGTCTCACGCTGTTGTCCAGGCTGCAGTGCAGTGACACAATCTCAGCTCGCTGCAACCTCTGCCTCCTGGGTTCAAGTGATTCTCCTGCCTGAGCCTCCCGAGTAGCTGGGACTACAATTATAGTCATCCACCACCACCTGGCTAAGCTTGTGCAAGATTTCTGGTACTGGTAGAAGGGTTCAAATCTATAGATACAAGCCTATTGAGCCTTAGGATGTGTGAAGCCATGAAGACATTTACAACACCAAGGAGGTCTTAGAGCCTCAGCTTTCTCACGCATGTAACGACTGCTGGTTCTCCTGGAGTCCGGGCCAGGCCCAAAAAAGGCAAACTAAGAAAATCAAAATGAAAACTGAAGACAGTGAGGTACCCCTGCCCCCAAGTTTTGCCATGTGTTAGTAGGATAGATGAAGCATTTATTTAGCAAACATCTGTTGAGGTCAATTACACACGCTGCAGAGTCAGAGAGGAAAGAGGCAGCTAGGTGTGCCGGTTGACTCCTGAAGTCCCAGCTTGAGAGGCTGAGGCAAGAGGAACACTTAAGCCCAGGAGTTCTAGTTCTAGGCAGCAGAGGGCTATGATTTTGCCACCACACTCTAGCTTGCAAGACAGAGCAAGACTGTCTGTTAAAAAAAAAAAAAAAAGTGTTTTAATTTTTTTTTTTTTTTTGACATAGGGTCTCACTCTGTCATCCAGGCTGGAATGCAGTGACGCGGTCTTGGCTCACTGCAACTTCCGCCTCCTGGGTTCAAGCAGCTCTCCCGCCACAGCCTCCCTAGTAACTGGGATTATAGGTGCGCCACCACCGCCTGGCTAATTTTTGTATTTTTAGTAGAGATGGGGTTTCACCATGTTGGCCAGGCTGGTCTTGAACTCCTGATCTCAAATGATTCACCCACCTTGGCCTCCCAAAGTGTTGGGATTGCAGCCATGAGCCACCATGCCCAACATGTTTTAATTTTTAACGTAATTAAAGAGAAAAGAGGCACTGTGTTTGGCCCCAAGAAGCTCATGGACTGGTGGAAAATCAGGTAAGTGCATATACAACCATCTAAGAGCATGAGGAGAGGGCATCCTGGAAGTCATCCTGGGGAAGCTGAATTTAGAACAGCAAATAAGCATTAGCAGGTGTTATGTAACATGCTGGCCAGGCATGCTGGCTCATGCCTGTAATCCCAGCACTTTGGGAAGCCAAGGCAGGAGGATCACTTGAGTCTAGGAGTTCAAGACCAGCCTGGTCAACATAGTGAGACCCATCTCTAAAAAAATTTTTTTTTTTTTAAATAGGCTGGGCGCAGTGGCTCATGCCTGTAATCCCAGCACTTTGGGAGGCCGAGGCAGGCAGATCACAAGGTCAAGAGATCAAGACCAGCCTGGCCAACATGGTGAAACCCCATCTCTACTACAAATATTAGCTGAGTGTGGTGGCGCATGCCTGTAGTCCCAGCTACTTGGGAGGCTGAGGCACAAGAATTTCTTGAACTTGAGAGGTGGAGGTTGCAGTCAGCCGAAATCATGCCACTGCACTCCAGCCTGGTGACAGAACAAGACTCTGTCTCAAAAAAAAAATAGACCAGGCATGGTGGTTCACACCTGTAATCCCAGCAGTTTGGGAAGCCAAAGCTGGTAGATAGCTTGAGTACAAGAGTTGGAGACCAGCCTGGGCAATACGGTGAAACCCATTTCTACAAAAATTAGCCAGGTGTGGTAGCCTGTGGTCAGGCTATATGGGAGGCTGAGGTGGGAGGATCGCTTGAGCCTGGGAGGCAAAGGTTACAGTAAACCAAGATTATGCCATTGCACTCTAGCCCTGGTAACAGAGTGGGACCCGGTCTCAAAAGAAAAAAAAAAAAAAAAGGAAGGAAGGAAAAAAGAAGAAAAGAAAAGTGCTCTGGCCGTAAGACCCTTGAGGACAGGATTTGTGTGTTTCTCAGTCCCATGTCCCACCTGCGCTTGGTTACAGGTGCTGGCAGCTAAAAGGCACTTGTTAAATATTATTTTTAATTCACTGGAAAGTGGGGAAGGAAGGTGAGAAAACAGCAGGGTAGGCCTCTGTGTGACAACCTGTGGTATATTCTGGATTCCATCTGGCTGTCTGGAAAGAATGGAATAATTCTTAAAGGTTTTGCAGTTTTGTTTTGTTTTGTTTTTTTTCAATGACATTAATATATACTCTTTAAAGGACTTTTGGAAAAAAAGAAACTGTGAAAGAAAAAATCACCCAACATAATCACAGTTAGCATTTATTTCTTTCCTGTAAATAGGCAACATGTTTTTAGTGTTATATTTATACGTTTCCCTCTCTCCTCATACACCAGCCTTCATAATCATTAGTTGTAATGACTGTCTCATATTCTGCCTAGCGGTTACTTGCGCCATCAACTCACTTCACTAGTCCCCTGATATTGAGCACTTGAGTTATTTTAGGCTTGTTTTGAGGATTAAACAGTTTGCTCAAGTGTAGCACTGCCAGGTACGTGCTCTTGACGATGGTAGATAGTCCTGGACGAATGACTTTATCCCTAAAGCGTGCTTATGAGTATGTACTTGGACACTATTCATCATAGGTGAATAACGGGTCAAACTCCTTCAGTAACAAGAAGTCAAAGGTACTTCCTAAAGGCTAAAACTGACTTTAACTTCTAGGGTAGCTTTTAAAACGATGATACCCCTTCAGTAGCAGCTATTTCCACTTTCATTGTCTTTAGTGCAAAAGGGACGGCGTTTTCTTATGTAACAAAAGCCCTGAATTACTAGCACAGAGTCCCCCTATGATGGGTACTCCCTTTAAAGACCCCCCCAGTCAGCCTGGCCTAGGTTGTTTACCATATTTATTTATTTATTTAGAGACAGGGTCTTGCTCTGTTGCCCGGGCTGGAGTGTAGTGGCACGATCTCGGCTCATTCCAACCTCCGCCTCGCAGGTTCAGCTGATTCTCCTGCCTCAGCCTCCCAAGTAACTGAGATTACAGGGGTGCCCATCACACGCAGCTAATTTTGTATGTTTAGTGGAGACAGGGTTTCACCGTGTTGGCCAGGCTGGTCTCAAACTCATGACCTCAAGTGATACTTCCAACTCAGCCTCCCAAAGTGATGGGATTACAGATGTGAGCCACTGCATCTGGCCTGTTTACCATATTTATGTGCAACCAAGAAGGTTGCAAATAAAAATATAAGAGACCTGGTTAAATTTGAATCTCTAATAAACGATGAATTATTATTATCATTATTATCATTATTTGGAGATGGGGTCTCCTTCTGCCACCCAGTCTGGAGTTCAGTAATGCCATCAGAGCTCACTTTAGCCTCATCCAACTAATTTTTGTATTTTTTGTAGAGACAGGGTCTTGTTTTGCGGCTCAGACTAGTCTGGAACTTGTGATCTCAAGAGATCTCCCTGCCACAGACTCCCAAAGTGCTGAGATTACAGGCATGAGCCACTGTGCCCAGCCAACAATGAGTAATTTTTTTTTTTTTAAGACAGGGTTTCACCATGTTGGTTAGATTGGTCTTGAACTCTCGACCTCAGGTGATCTGCCCACCTTGGCCTCCAAAGTGCTTGGATTACAGGCGTGAGCCACCACGCCTGGCCAACAATGAGTAATTTTTATAGTCTAAGTATGTCCCAAATGAGCTTTTGGATATGTTTTTATTTATTTATTTTTTAAAGATGGGGTTTCGCCATGATGGCCAGGCTGGTCTCGAACTCCTGACCTCAGGTGATCCACCCACCTCGGCCTCCCAAAGTGCTAGGATTACAGACGTGAGCCACCACGCCCGGCCTGTTTTGTTTTGTTTTGTTTTTAACTTTTTTTTTTTTTTTTTTTTTTTTTTTGCAGTTGTCACTCTGGTTGGAGTGCAATGGCATGGTTATCACTGCTGCCTCAGCCATCCAGGTTCAAGTGATTCTCCCACCTCAGAATCTTGAGTGGCTGAGACCACAGGCATGCACCGCTATGCTCAGTTAACTTTTTTTTAATTTTTTGTAGAGACAGGGTCTCACTATGTTGCCCAGGCTGGTCTTGAACTCTTGGGCTCAAGCGATCCTCCCACCTCAGCCTCCCAAAATACGAGGATTACAGGTGTGCACCACCACACCTAGCCTATTTTTAAAAAATACTTTTTATGGGAGATTAAAATGTAACTGGACCTTCTGTATTTTATCTGGCAACCCTACCCCAGAAGAGCCCTGTCCAAATTTGAAGCCACCTCAATGTGAATGTGACCTTTATCTGCCATCTGTCGTCCATTCCTCCTTCTCTTCTCCTGGGAGCGGGACGATCCATGTCGATCGGTGCCAAGGGTACCAACCCGATGCCATATTAGGAAAGCTGGGCATGGCATCCAGGAGTTGGTTTGTTTGTTTTGTTGGGTAAAGATTTTGCCTGCTTACATTAGTGGGTAAAGGTTTGTTTTCTTTAGAGAGGGCCAGAAATATCCAGGCAGGCCTGGCCCCAGCAGGGTTAGTGGAATAGATTACAGCAGCTTCCTCCATGCTGTGCTGAGGGAAGTCCCTGCAGGATTATTAAGGTCTAGTGGGAAGAGAAGGGACAGGCATCTTGGTCGTGTGTTGTGTGTATGTGGAGGGACATAGGTTATATGCAAATAGCATCTTCATGTTGGAAAGCCCTGCTGGAAACTTCTGGACAATTCTCCCGACATAATCTACTCACCCAGAGCTCTCTCCTCCACCATGGCCCCCCATGTTGTATCCATACCCCTGCCCCTGGCTTACAGAAACTTCTTCCTTCCTTTGTGCCTAGCCTTCGATTCCCATAGGGTGGCATCAGACTTTTTTGTCTTCTAACCTAAGACGGAGGCTGCCCTGAGGAGTGTGAACATTGACCTCCATTCCTGCCTCTGGCTGCTGTTCAGGAGTGCCAGGTTATGTCAGGACACATGGAAAACCTGTGAACTCTCCTCCCTCGGAAGGACCTTCCCACTCGCCCACTCCCCGGTCCTCTTTCTCCAGGCCGGACCAGCCCCCTGTCCCTCCAGTGGAAGCCTCTTTCCCCATGTGGCTGTTGTCCTCGGAGCCTTCACCAGGCCATCCTGGGCACACCTGGCCCCCCAGCTGGCTCAGAGCAGAGATGAATTCCCTCCTGCAGAAGCAGACAGCAATCTTGGATCTAGTTTGCCTTTTTGGCTGGTTCTTCCTTTTTTTTTTTTTTTTCTGGAATGCAGTGGCACGATCTCAGCTCACTGGAACCTCTGTCTCCTGGATTTAAGAGATTCTCCCACCTCAGCCTTTCAAGTAGCTGGATTACAGACATGCACCACCATGCCCAGCTAATTTTTGTATTTTTAGTAGAGATGGGATTTCACCATATTGGCCAGGCTGGTCTCGAACTCCTGACCTCAGTGATCCTCCTGCCTTGGGCTCCCAAAGTGCTGAGATTACAGGCGTGAGCCACCGTGCCTGGCCTTAGCTGGTTCTTCCTTACTCACTTGTTAGATGAGGAAGCTAGGAAGCTGAGGCTAAGGGGCCACCCAAAATCACACAGGTGGCCGGTGGCAGACTTAACACCTTGAACCCAGGTCTTCTGGCTCCTAGACTAGACTTCTCTCTACTGTAACACATGGATCTGCCCAAAGTGCGTCCAGAGGGATGTATAGCCCGGTGGCTCTGGGCGTGGACAGTGAGGGCCTGGTGTTCAAAGCCCAGGCCTTGCGCTCAGTGGGTGTGACATTGAGAAAGTTGCCCAGCCTCTCTACTGAGCCTCAGTTTCCTTATTTGTCAAGTGGGGATAATGACAGCACCTAACCGAACGGAGTTCCTGGAGGACGGAATGAGAAGATGTGTGTGCAGTCCTGGTGCAGCGCCTGGCAGGAATCATTGTCAGCGTAAGATCAAATTCAAATACAATGTGAGGCCAGGCATGGCTGTTGTCAGTGTAAGATCAAATTCTAATACAGTGTGAGGCCATGACTTATGCCTGTAATCTCAGCACTTTGGGAGGCCCAGGCAGGCAGATCACTTGAGGTCAGGAGTTCCAGACCAGCCTAGCCAACATGATAAAACCCCATTTTTACTAAAAATACAAAAATTAGCCAGGCACGATGGTGCACGCCTGTAATACCAGCTACTTAGGAGGCTGAGACAGGAGAATTTCTTGAACCTGGGAGGTGGAGGTTGCAGTGAGCCAAGATCATGCTGGGACAACAGAGTGAGATTCCATTTCAAAAAAAAAAAAACAATAGAATATGAGCAAAGAAAGGGATTCAAATCTCTTGTGCAGGTGCGGTGGCTCACACTTGTAATCACAGCACTTTGGGAGGGCAAGACAGGCAGATCACCTGAGATGGAGAATTCAAGACCAGTTTAGCTGGTCGTGGTGACACACGCCTGTAATCCCAGCTATTCCAGAGGCTGAGGCAGGAGAATCGCTTGAACCCAGGAGGCAGAGGTTGCAGTGAGCCAAGATCACACCATTGCACTCCAGCTTGAGCAACAAGAGCGAAACTCCATCTCAAAAAAATATACATATCTATATTGTACAAAGTCAGAAAGTTGGGAGTTGGATTTAAAGTGAATGAAGGCCGAGCGCGATGGTTCATGCCTGTAATCCCAGCACTTTGGGAGGCCAAGGCAGGTGAATCACCTGAGGTCAGGCATTCCAGACCAGCCTGACCAATATGAAGAAACCCCATCTCTACCAAAAATACAAAATTACCCGAGTATGCTGGTGCATGCCTGTAATCCCAGGTACTCAGGAGACTGAGGCAGGAGAATTGCTTGAACCCGGAAGGTGGAGGTTGTGGTGAGCTGAGATCACACCATTGCACTCCAGACTGGGCAACAAGAATGAAATTCCATCGCAAAAATAAATAAATATAAATAAATAAAAGCAAATGAAGGTGAGTCACTTTGACTTCCAAATCTTGTATCCCCCTCGAAATGATTCCTAGGCCAGGTTCGGTGGCTCATACCTGTAATCCCAGCACTTTGGGAGGCCAAGGCCAAGGCAGGCGGATCACCTGAGGTCGGGAGTTTGAGACCAGCCTGGCCAACATGGCGAAACTCCGTCTCTACTAAAAATACAAAAATTAGCCTGGTGTGGTGGTTCATGCCTGCAATCCCAGCTACTCAGGAGGCTGAGGCCAGAGAATTGCTTGAACCTGGGAGGCAGAGGTTGCAGTGAGCTGAGATTGTGCCATTGCACTTCAGCCTGGGCAACAAGATCGAAACTCCGTCAAAAAAAAAAGAAAAGAAATTATTCTGAACACACTTTAACATAGAGTTCTAGGGATAGAAACTAAGGAGGTCTTGGATACCACTCATTTATCCACTCCCCCTTGGCACACCTGGTGCCAGGCACTGTTGTAGGCATTGGGGATACACCAGTGAAAGAAACAAAATCGGCCAGGCACAGTGGCTCATGCCTGTAATCCCAGGACTGTGGGACGCCAAGGCAGGAGGGTCACTGAAGCTCAGGACTTCAAGATCAACCTGGGAACATAGTAAGACTCTGTCTCTAAAAATATATAAGTATGGTCCTACGGTGCCCCGCCCCTGAGCCGGCCACCCAGCCCACAGTGCAGTGCTGAGCACCGGGAATGTCCCTGGTGGAGCTAGCGGAGTCGCGCGCTTTGCTCCACCCTACGCAGCTGAGTGTGCCCGGCCGAGATGGCGGAGCAGTCAGACAAGGTCATGAAGCACCACTCCCTAGAGGAGATTCAGAAGCACAACCACAGCAGGAGCACCTGGCTGATCCTGCACTACAGGTGTACGATTTGACCAAATTTCTGGAAGAGCATCCTGGTGAGGAAGCAGTCTTTATGGGAACAAGCTGGAGGTGATGCTACTGAGAACTTTGAGGATGTTGGGCACTCTGCAGATGACAGGGAATTGTCTAAAACATATATCATTGGGGAGCTCCATCCAGATGACAGACACAAGTTCAACAAGCCTTAGGAAACTCATATCACTACTGTTGATTCTAGTTCCAGTTGGTGGATCAACTGGGTGATCCCTGCCATCTCCGCAGTGGCCGTCACCTTGATGTGTCACCCACGCATGGCAGAAGACTGAACACCTTCTCAGAAGCCAGTGCAGGAAAAGCCTGCTTTGGACACAGGAGAAAAGAAGCCAATGCTAGCTACTGCAACTGACAGAAACCTTCACTTGAAAAAAATAATTTTAATATATCGCTTTCTCTTTCTTCTGACATTAAAAACAAAACAGAAAGAACTGTGCTTTCTGCTCTCAAATTTTTTGAGCTTGCCTTGTTATTCATCTACTTTATTTTGATGTTTCCTTACTATGTAATTTACTTATTATAAGCATGATCTCTTAAATATATATCTGGCTTTTTTTTTTTTAAAGATGGGGTTTCACCATATTGGTCAGGCTGGTCTTGAACTCCTGACCTCAGGTGATCCACCCATCTCAGCCTCCCAAAGTGCTGGGATTACAGGCGTGAGCCACCGCACCCCCTGCTTTTATGGCCGGGCGTGGTGGCTCTTGCCTGTCATCTCAGAACATTGGGAGACCGAGGTGCGTGGATCACCTGAGGTCAGGGGTTCCAGACCAGCCTGGGCAACATGGTGAAACCCCATCTCTACCAAAAATACAAAATTAGCCGGGCATGGTGGCGCATTCCTGTAATCTCAGCTATTTGAGAGGCTGAGGCAGGAGAATTGCCTGAATCTGGGAGGTGGAGGTTTCGGTGAGCTAAGATCACACCATTGCACTCCATCCTGGGCAACCAGAGCGAAACTCCATCTCAAAAATAATAGTAATGATAGATAGATAGACATTTAAAGTATAAATGTGTGTATATTTATTTTACATTTATATATTTTTTAAAGTATATATATATATATATATATATATATACATGCACACACACACACACACACACACACACATCATTTTTGGGTTTTTTTCTTTTTTAAGACAGAGTCTCACCCTGTTTTGAGTGCAGTGGCTCGATCTCGGCTCACTGCAACCTCCACCTGCCAAGTTCAAGCGATTTTCCTGCCTCAGCCTCCCGAGTAGCTGGGACTACCGGCACCCGCCACCACGCACGGCTAATTTTTTGTATTTTTTTAGTAGAGACAGGGGTTTCACCATGTTGGCCAGGCTGGTATCGAACTCCTGACCTCAAATAATCCACTCCCCTTGGCCTCCCAAAGTGCTGGGATTACAGGCGTGAGCCACCGCACCTGACCCACACATCATTTTTAAAAAGAAAGAAACAAAGCCTTGCCCTCCTGCAGCCGGCACTCTAGTCATGGACACAAGCCATGCAAAAGCAAAAAATGCAGACTGGAGTCTCCGGTGGCGAGTGGTGGGTGTGGAAAAACAGTAAAACGAGGACCTAGATGTGGTTTTCGCCCATGGTGGCAGCGCCACCTAGCGGACATTTTGAGATTTCTACAGGTTTTTTTTTTTTCTAGTTGTCCCATTGATTGGGGGCACAGCAGGCTCTCAGATGGCTGGAGTCATACACACCAGACATGCTGCGATGCACAAGTTAGTTGGAGAGGTGAGGGGATGAAAACTGATCTCCTCACGTGACTTTAGAAGGTCGCAGCAGACATCCATGCACGTGAAAATTCCATTTGTAAGTATTTAAGCATAGAATCCCCCTTTGTTTTATAATCAAGCACGAAGTATTTTGTACACAGATTTATCACTCACTGACTTTCCAGGAATTCAAGAAATTTGTACTTGAAGGGAAGGTTGTACTTCGTTTTGTTTGGGACTCCACCGAGAGTTGTTTACTGTTTTAGGAAATCACATCTCTGCCAATTTCAAGTCAACATCTCACAATCTCCATCAGTCTAGGTATATTTGCAGACAGCCACCAGGACATTCATTTAGTGAAGTGTGTATTCAATTATTAAAAGTTAATTTCCATCGGGCACGGTGGCTCACATCTGTAATCCCAGCACTTTGGGAGGCCAGTGCTGATGGATAACCTGAGGTCAGGAGTTCGAGACCAGCCTGGCCAACATGGCAAAACCCCATCTCTACTAAAAATACAAAAATTAGCTGGGTGTGGTGGTAATCCCAGCTACTCTGGAGGCTGAGGCAGGGGAATTTTTTGAACCCGGGAGGCGGAGTTTGCAGTGAGCCGAGATCGTGCCACTGCACTCCAGCCTGGGTGACACAATGAGACTCCATCTCAAAAAAAAAAAAAAAAGTTAATTTCCTGACTGGGCACAGTGGGTCACACCTGTAATCCCAGCACTTTGGGAGGCTAAGGCAGGTGGATCACCTGAGGTCAGGAGTTTGAGACCAGCATGACCAATATGGTGAAACCCCGTCTCTACTAAAAATACAGAAATTAGCTAGGCATGGTGGCGTGTCTGTAGTTCCATATACTCAAGAGGCTGAGACAGGAGAATTGCTTGAATCCAGGAGGCAGAGGTTGCAATGAGCTGAGATAACAACACTGCATTCCAGCCTGCAAAACAGAGTGAGATTCTGTCTCAAAAATAAATAAATAAAATTTAAAAAGTTAATTTCCTTTTCTTTCTTTCATAAATTATACTACATCCTGTTGATTTTTTTTAAGTGTATGCTTAGGTGGGTTTTGTTTTGTTTTTTTTTTGTTTTGTTTTTAAAATAAAGATGGGGTTTCACCATGATGGCCAGGCTGGTCTTGAACTGCTGACCTCAAGTGATCCACCCACCTTGGCCTCCCAAAGTGCTAGGATTATAGGCATGAGCCACCACGCCCAGCCGGGTGGGTTTTATTGACTGTGAATTTATTTCATGCTTGTAAAGGAGAGAGCACATGACAATGTGTTATAAAAAAAAGGGCGTATTAGGCCGGGCGCAGTGCCTCACGCCAGTAATCCTAGCACTCTGGGAGGCTGAAGTGGGTGGATCACCTGAGGTCAGGAGTTCAAAACCAGCCTGGCCATCATGGTGAAACCTCATCTTAAAAAAAAAAAAAAGGGCGTATTTGATCTCACTGGTGCTGGGGCTTAGAACCAGGGGAGTGGAAGGGTGTCAAGCAGGTCAGAGGTCAGGGCAGATGTGCCAATGGGCAGAGGCAACTAGAGGAAGGCATGAGCCATGAGCATATCTGGGAAAGGCTTCTGGAAAAAGGGAACAGTGAGTATCAGCACATCATCGT